>JAPZVO010000289.1:0-51000 GCA_029962745.1 Echinometra lucunter
CCGACTTTTGGTTTGATATGATAGAAGAGATTTTCAGCTATCCATATACATATATACACATTTTTCACAAATTCGATAAGAATTTTTATTTGGTGGCCATTTTAAAGGTGTATCGTTTTGGGGGGACACTCGGTAGAAGGAGATTGGAGTATATATAAATAAATAATGCACAAACTACAGAGAAACAAGTCACAAAATGAAGTTTCTCGGGTTTTCGAGGTTGCCTGTTTGCCCCTCCAATTCTCTGATGAGCACAGAAAATCATAAAATCAACACGATTAATAATGTTAATAGTGTGCCTTTTCTCTTAATTCTTTAGCAAACAAAACTAAAAAGGAAAGAGAGATTGGAGCTGCTGTTTGACTTCAAAATTCTCATTGCAGAGTAAAAATGAAATACGATTCATCGGGGTGTCCCTACCCACTGTGCTTCCACCCGCGTTTACACAGCTTAGGTGGATCTTGATCAAAACTGATCAAATCGATACATTTTGCACATACAGTTTTGTCCATTGCTTATAATAGGTCTTGAACTTTCTCGTTCATGCTTGTACACATTTTATAACATTTTTCTTATTTACTCACATGTAAAATCTATCACTTGCTTGGGTCATGCTCCAGGAGTCAGGTCGGAGGTTCGTACCCTCTAAGAAATCTGACGGTATAAGGGGTGGAAAAATAGAAACACAATAAATATCATCGCTTAATTTAATAATTTAATCATCATTCAATATATTTTCCTAATGATGAAAATGTGGCTGTTCTTAATGGCCTGCTCAGAATGTAGAAAGTTACATTAGACCCATTATATCAGATCTCTTTTCCGTGTCATTCTGACCCGGGAGTATTTAGAGCGAATGTTTTGGCAAAAGAAGAAAAAAAAGTAAACACGACTCTGATCCGGTCCATCATCTCATCCAACCTCAGTACGTTTTCACATTACGAATCCTACCTTGAATAATCAGCGTCTTGATGTAATTATGATTGGGGGATACAAATAGTAACGGGGTTTTTTTTAAGTAAGCCTATGAGGTAATAACATGATGTCCACATGATGTTCACAGGGACATATATGGCACTGCACACTTTTTATATCGTACAAGACTTATATCATCACCTGACTATTCTGATATTCCGATAAGCCTGGGTTTTGGTTGTTTGTGAGGTTTCTTATTGAAAAAGTAAAATTTATTTATTTATTCATTCATTTATCTATTTTTATTTTTTTTCATTATTATTTATTTCCTTATCTTTCTTCAATAACATTGTACAATACATTGTGCATTTCTTTTTATGATTAGCAGTAACAGAGAAAGATGAGGTGACCAGAGAAGCTTTTAGGTCCCTCAGAAGATTATGTTTTACTCCATGCAAATAACTTTATTTATGGTTTTAAGTTAAAAGGACAAAAATACAATAAACTAGATAAGTATAATTACACAGAATGATAACGTATTTACAACATACACATGAATATACACAAAATAGATGCTTAAATGATATAAGTAATGAAGCAGAAGGAGGAAAATAGAAACAGTATAGTCAGGACTCAGAAGTGCTGTCAAAAAAGAGAAAGAGGTAGAGAGAAAAAAGGGGTACAACAAAGAAAACGAGAGTATGACAAGAAGTTACAGAACGTGACATATACATATTCATAGACACACATGGAAAAAAAACGGGCTGGTCCTATCGTAATGCCTAGTTTATATTTGCCCCGGGCGCCGTGCGATAAATTGTCCTGCGATTTTTCGGGCATCGTAGGTGGCTACGAGCTACGACGTTTGTGTTTACATTGTCTACGGTCATCGTTCCATTTCCTGTATTGGGCATCGGGGGCAGGGCATGGGACGTCCGTGCAGAGGCTGCTCGGACATTGTACGGTAATCGTGCAATCTCCGCAGCCATCCCCCAGAAATCTTATGGGGCCCGTGCAGGAATCGTGCAGTGCCACCTACGATATGTTTACGGGCTACGGGCTTGCAATTTTTCAAATTTTATATTTTTATCCGTACGAAAATCACCTTCTGCCTCCTCAGGGAGGCCGCACGGATAGGGGATTACGGGCAGAATAAAGGCTCTGTACGCTGATCGTAAGCCAAAGGTAAACTGTTTTGCAGAACTTCATTCTGTATTCTTGGGATTCATTTATCCATTTGAACATTATTACACAACCCATAGTCATCAACGTTCTACCATCCTTAAATCAATTATAAGCCTTTAAATCAAAGATTACACTTAACTACAGTGCGTATAAAATACACTCAAATGTGAATGCTTCTAACTAAAAATTCATTGCAAATTCGGCGTTGAAATTTATTTCATGGAGAAGAGTAACACCTTCTCTATCAAAAGATGCCTTATTCATGGCGTTTATGACACGAATGACTGAGGACCGGGGGTTTAAAAATATGTCATCAAATCCACACTGTACTATGTCTGGCTGATGTTTAGATAGATCCATGAATGCACGGATCGATCGCTCACCGGTAAGAAAGGGGGAGGGATAAGGGGTAGGGTAGGGTTTAAGAAAAACAAACTTTCTCTCAGGACAACAGTACAAAGGAAGTATAAGTTACTACAATATAAAACAAAATTTTTGGATTATACAACTGGATATGTTTATCTCAATAAGATTTATGTTATTTTTTTTGTCTCTGGTAATATGAATTTTTGTTGCAACTATGAGGTATGAAAATTGATCTTGTAAGAAAAAAAAAAACGCTTGTCAGTTTGAGAATTAAGAGTATATAATTAAGGATATCAGTCGATTTATCCACAGTTTTTGTTTATGGAAATTTTTTTCAAGTAATATCACTTTCTTTTGAAGCTTTTTGTTAGACGAAAATTTATAAACTGTTTTAGAATATTATCATAATTGCAGTTTTTGTTATATTCGATGACTGTAATTTGTACCATGATTGTAATTTTTTCATGAGAGAAAAGAATAAAAACTGATTATTAAAAAATAATAATAATGTTAGATTCGTCTAAAATCGTTTTAAACATTTAGATGAATTATCTTCTCTGCTTGAGTGTTTCTTTGTTGAAAGTAATCTATGCTTTCACATGTGCCTGTGACAATCGAAACGATTACATTAAGGGGCTTTCACATATCCACTCTGGGGTGCCGTGCGGTGCACTGTTTGTGCATTTGTCAAGGCGCAACCATGAAACATTTCCTTCTTCTTTTCATTCGACTTATTTTTCCTCTCCCTGACCATATTCCACTGTTGTATCACGCACAGCACATACAGGTACTGACATAAGGGTATCTGGACCCTGTCGTGGAGGGGGAGGGGTGGGGAGGGAGCAATACTTACAAACAAATTATGACACATATACAACATTTTCAGTAGGAGGAGGGGGCCAGGCCTATGTGAATGATTTCCTTACGGGGCCTGAGCCCCTGAGCCACCTGTTAGGTTGCCGAACATTTTCAGTGTTCGGGGGAAGGGGTGGGTACATAAAAGATGTACCCACAATGATTTTGGCCTTAAAAACAACAACAACAAAAATCTTTCTCAAATTGACTTGTGTGGTACTTAATAGTAGAGGCAGGCTTCAGCAGAGAATGAGAGGGGAATAATTTGAGAGCGATGTCATTGTATATAAATACAAACAGGTGGATTCGATACCGCCGTGAGGGGGCCGCATGGGCAATTTATTACATCAAACGGACCAGTGACGGCAGGCAAAGAGTCCCAGCCACCGGCCGGAACCCGTAAGGGACCCCACAAATAGGGGCTTATTATCCACTCTGGAGCCCGTACGGCGAGTGAAAATAGAAATTTTGGCCAATTTCGTTCGGTGCCCGGCCGGGGCCCCTACGGCTCCCACGGGTACTGGGAAATTTTCACTAGCCGTACGGGCGCCGCGGTGCTGAACTCGCTGCTGCCAATTCTTCCGGCGTTTTCATCTCACCGTTAAGCCGTAGAAAGCCCGTGGAAGGCCCGTGGTGGCACCTTAGGGGTCCCGTGCGGGCTCCGGCCGGTGGCCGGGAGGTCTCCGCACGATTTTTCCTGCCATTTCTCGTGAAAAAAATAATGACGGGCGCCTTGCGGTGCTCAAAGCTACCGCAGGGCTATCCTGCGGTTCCCTCACGGGCCCCTCAAGGGTCCTGGGCGATATGTACAACACCGGGCGCCTGCCGTACGGGGACCGTTTGATGTAAAAATTGCCAGTGCGGCCCCCTCACGGCGGCATCGAATCCATCCGTTTGATATATACAGTGAGTGACATTGCCCTCGATCTCTCTCTCTCTCTCTCTCTCTCTCTCTCTCCTTTTCTCTTTCTGCCAAAGTCAGCTTTTAGTGCTCATTACAGCACAAGTGAAATGGATAAAGGATTTTTAAGGCCGGAATTATTTAGGGAAAATTTAATTGTATGGCACATCCCCCCCCCCCCGGCCCGCCTTCCCCCGAATATTGAAATTCAACCTAACAGGTGACTCGGGGGTTCAGCACCCCTGTATAAAATCATGGCCAGTGGCCTGGCCCTCGTCCCATTTTGAAAATGTTTTATTTCATTTCATTTCATTTCATTTTTGTTGTATGTCACCGTCACCATTTGCTCATATTAAGTATTGCTCCCTCCCTCCCCCCCCCCCCCCCTCCGACAGGTTCAGATACTCTATGTAGCCAAACGTGAGGGGGGACAAGAATAGGTAGGGGGACGATCGTCAAAGAAAAAAAAGAGGGCAAATGAACAGAAGAAGAAGGGAATCTGTCAATGTTGCACCTTGACAAGTCATGTACTACGCAGCTACTATTGTCTGTACTTGCACAATAAATAAAAAGCTTCTTATGCGCAATATGTATGCATGAAGTTCTTTATGTTGAGATATCCACCGAACCGACATGTTCTGATTAAATATGAATATAATTATATACGCAAACAGTGCAACGCACGGCACCTGGCAGGGCGCAGGCCCGGCGCCATAAGGAACCCCGCCGGGCCCCAACCGGGCACCTGTTCATCGGACGGAGCCCGGAAGCTTACCGTACGGCACCCGGCCGGCAACCTTACGGTTCGTTGACGGGTGCCTTGCGATTACACTCCACCAATTTTTAACGAGCATCGACGGGGTTCCGTAGAACATGTGACCATAAACGCCGTAGAAATGAAAATCGAAAGGTGTGTAAAATCCACGGCAAGCCGCCGGGTTGGAAAATCGTACGGGGCCCGGTGGATTTGTGACCTAGGCATATAGGGTGCCACCACTGTCCTTCTATGGCCTAACGGTCAGATAAAAACGCTGGGAGAATTGGGAGCAGCCTGCACAGCACCGCGACGCCGGTACGGCTGGTGAAAAATGTCCCGTTGCCCATTGAAACTGTAAGGGAGCCGACCAGGCACCCTACGAAATTGGCCAATATGTCTGTGTTTACTCGTCGTACAGGCCCCGTGTGGATATGTGAAAGCCCTAAGGGTGCCGGTAGGGTGCCGTGCGGTAAGATCCGGGATCTGAACAGGGGCACCTCTAGGCACCCAAACAGGAAGACGAAGGATGATGCCGAGTCAGAAGTTTGCTCCAATGCCGCCGCGAGGAGGCCGCACAGGCAGTTTTTACAGCAAACGGAACACGGACGGCCGGCGCTCGGTGTTGTACGTATTGCCTGGGACCCTTGAGGGGCCTGTGAGAGGGCCGCGGGATAGCTGTGCGGCATCCTTGAGCACCACAAGGCGCCCATCAATATTCTTTCACGAGAATCGGCAATGAAAATCGTTCGGAGCCCGCACGGGTCCCCTAGGGTGCCACCATGGGCCTTCTATGGGCTTTCTACGACTTAAGCCCGGCGCACACTATACGATCCGACTGCGACCCGATTTTTGAACAAAATTGATGGCGTTTTTGCATTGAATATGAACATTTAAACAAGTAAATTTCCCTTTATTGAAGTTCGGCATAATGAAAGGAAAACTAAAATCGAAATTTTGGTTAACTGCAAGCCTCGTGTTCGGAGTAAAGGCAAAATCGGCTTCAAATCTTAGCCAATCTCAAGAATGCTATGACGTCACTACGATTTGGAACTGAATTCGCTTTTATTCCAACAGGGAGGCTCGCAATAGCCCGGAATTTCGATGTTTGTTCATACGACTATTCGGAACTTTGATCATGAAGATTTTACATGTTTGAATGTTCATATCAAATGCTATAACAAATTTTTCCAAATCGGATCGCAGTCGGAACGTGCAGTGTGCGCCGGGCTTAACAGTCGGAAGAATACGCAGGGATATTCGGGAGAATTGGGAGCAGCCATCACAGCACCGCGGTGCCCATACGGCTGGTGAAAAAAGTCCTGTTGCCCGTGGAAACCGTAAGGGAACCGGCCGGACACCGTACGAAATTGGCCAAAATGTTTCGATTTTACTCGCCGTACGGGCACCGGAAGTGAATATGAGAAAGCCCTGTCTCACGGGCACTGCGAAATTTTTTTCAACAGAGCAGCCGTAATTAGCGTACAGAACTCGTAATCTGCCCGTATTCTCCTATCCGTGCTGCCTCGATGAGGAGGCACAAGGCTACCATAAGATTTCGTACGGATTCACGGGCTTTTACGAATTTGTTTCGCGAGGGTTATACAAATCTTGACAGTCGTAAGCCTGTAGCCCTTAAAGGAGAAGTCTAGGCGATTTCTGTAAGCATGGATCATAAAGAGAAAAAATTCAGCAGCTAGAAAATGTCTTACTTTACCCGACATACCCTAGGATTACCGAGTAATCAACAATTAACTTGTATAAACAGTAGTTCTAGTACGAGCCCATTTTCATCCACAATACAGTTCGCACCCGGGCCCAGTGACGTAGCTGATGCACCGCAGGCAGGCCAGGATATGCAAGCGATATGCGTGTACGACATTCCGGCTCGAAGTGGTCTTCGCACACTTTCTTTAACTTCGAAAATTTAGAAGTTTTGAAGTCGAATTTGTCCGTTCTAGTATCATTAATCCATCAGGCACACCTCTCCCTGTCCGTCAGGGGATTCGGGATTGCAAAAAAACTTCTCTTTGGAACAGAATTGGTGTGATTTGTACAACCAAAAGCTAGACATATCGGCATTTTGCATAGAGAATGTGCAGAGAATAAGTGCGCATGCACGGTGCAACTGCATAGTCAACGTCACACGACCAATGACCATATTTGGGTTTCGGTGGGAAATTCAATTATTCGGAGTAAAAAAAAGCCAACACTTAATCGGTATTTAAAAATCACAGAAATCACTCTGATAAATGAAAGTAGCATTGTCTGTTAGCGTGAATTTTAAGCTTTATAGTGTAATTTTAATGAAATCGTCTGGACTTCTCCTTTAAAGATGTAGAGGGCATTGCACAATGCCCGCATTGGCATCGAGTGGAAGCCTCAGACTGATGCTGCAGCAAACGTACGATTTTTTTGTTTTGTTTTTGTTTTTTGTTTGTTTGTTTGTTTATTTTCTTCTTTTTTTTTGCTGACTCGGACGCCCGAAAACGGCAAGGCGGCTGCACGATCACTGAGGCTTCTCTGCGCATCTTCTGCACGGGCGCCGTTCGATTTCTTAGGGGAGGTTCCGGAGACTGCACTGAAATTGCGCTATTACCGTACAACCTCGGAGCAGCCTGTGTACTGATATGCCACGCCCTGCCCCCGATGGCCAATACAGGAAATGGCATGATGATCGTAGATAAATACAAACACCGTAGCCCGTAACCACCTACGATACCCCGGAAAACCGTAGACCAGAGTTATCGTATGTTGCTCGAGGCAAATGAAGCATTTATGCCGAGTTTACATTTGCCCCGGGCGCTGTAGGCTACGATAACTTCGACAGTGCATTCGCTGTGCCATTTTTTTAGTGTCCGAGTCCACAGAAAAATCGTTCATTTTAGTTTGCTGCAGGGTCAGCCCGAGGCTTCCGCGCGATGCCCGTGCTGGAATCGTGCAATGCCACCTGCATTTTTAAGGGGTACGGGGCTTACGATTTTTCAAATTTGTATAACTCCTAGCGAAACAAAATTGATAGGGTAAGTGAGGCTGCAACTGACATAACTGAAAACTTATAGAGCGAGACAAAATCAAAGTTAACAGACTCTCTGACAAATAACCCTGCTACTTTAAAAATTAGTAGAAAAAAAACCAAGAAATTCAGTTGCGGTAAATCAGTCAGTAAAGAAAAATTGAAAGAGAAGTTATGAAACTTCCCTTCCTAGGGAGGGAAAGGAATATCGACTTTTCACTCAAGTCTAGTCGGTAAAGTGTCTTTAGAGTCTAGATCTGCATCATGATGTAGAATTGTAATTAAAACCGACAACCAGATTGAAAGGAAAAACAAGCTCACTCAATGATTAACAAGCTATATCTGGAATGAATCAATAAGCTCTATACTTGCATTAGTCTGAAGATTCTAGCTTTTAACTTCACACGAATAAATGCAAAGGTATACCTTTCAAGTAGATTTCAAGTAGAATCGGATTTGCACAAAAGTTGAAAATACGCTAATCTTGATAATGTGATTCAGAAGTGAAGGAATGAATGATGTACAGTAATGTTGCTTTTACGGAAACGACGTCAATGGCAAAGCAAAACGTCGATGATATCAGTGAGTCCCGTTCAGAAAATAAAGAGTCAAAGAGCACGACTGCTTCGACGATTGCGATGATGAACCAAACGTATGTTAGAGTTGGCAATGTTAACTCCTCGGGGAAAAATGGGAACTGAGAAAGGCCCTAGGCCAGCAGCAGAATAAGAGGCTCACTGTATTTGTTCTGATTCGTTAATAGCAAATTTACGTAAAAGGAATACGCAGTATTTATTGGACAAGGATTCCACCAATTAACTAACACGAGAACTAGCTGGAACTGATTTGACAAGATGCGTGCGCATACATGAAAATCAGCTACAAAGGCATATGGCGGAAATTTTGGAAAATTCAATCATATCTTTGTATTCGAATAAAACTGAGTCGCTACCGAATGCAGAGCTGCGCTAGAGGGGACAGGGGACTAGCTTTTCAATTGATCAACAACAACAACAACAACAAAAAAAAAAGAGGAGAAAAGGAAGACGAGGGAGGAATAACAAGAAAGAAAATTATGGGGGAAAGAGAGAGCTGGGTCATTCAACCATTACCTTTTTTTTCATTTAAAACGTAAAAAAAAAAAAAAACCCTCACCTATATGGGTCATCTTGCCTCCTTCTATCAAAATACTCTGGCGCCACCCCTGACTGAATGATTCATCATTTTAAAGAATGTTTTCTGTTCGTTCGCGTTTCATGATACAAGACGGACTGATGTAATGATAATCATTTCGTAGAAATAAGTTATAATATAAATCTAATCATGGCTGTTTAGTTCGGTTCAAAATTCTGCAAGGCGGCCCGACATAATTACGGCTATCCCTAGGTTTTTTTGAAAAAATGAAAATTCGTCATGTAAATCGAGTCACGGTCATGACAGTGACGGCTCTATCGTTTGCGTCTAACAATTCTTCGAGGCGGCTCTAATAAATTATGTTTAATGAATCGAATCATGTCATTCTCGATTCTGTTTAACTTTTAAGACTTGCCTGATGTATTACGATCGACGCGCTAGAATTATATTAGGAAATTATGCGTCATGTAATAAGGTAAATCTATTCACTTTGAACAGGGTATTAATTCTGCAGGGCGAAGTTACGAAAGTTTGATCATCATAATTACTTTTAAATCAACGCTTAGCATTGAACTCCTTGGCCCTGTCTTTTTCTTCGTGGATGTATAAGTGACTATGCACCCCACACATTTTTCTATCTATCTATCCAGGTATCTTCTCCCAACTCGGAGTTTGATTGCAACATATCTCCATATGCCTATAACTCTGTTTTTCCATTCTGGTGCCCTCTTGCAGTTTTGATCTACTTCACTTTTTGATATTCTTTTCCCAGTTGATCCTGGGTTTCCCTCGCGGTCCAGTTCCTTCTACTTTTCCCTAACATATCTTTTACGAGACAAACAAGCAACAATCAAACAAAAACCAAAACCTCTTATTAGTCATCAAATCACCTAATTCAATCTTATTGTATACACTAATCTTACCCTGAATAATATATCAAGACTTCTCATGTACATCTATCCCTGGTTCTGTTACAAGAGAAAACAGTGCATACAAGCGCATACTCAGACTGCGCTGTAATGGTGAGACATAGAGATTCTGTATACGTACTTTGGGGGCCATAAACATGATGAATACTTCACTGTGATTGGTGGACTTGAAACACGACATTTTCCTAAAAAGGCAATTTATGCAATAATTATAAAGTTCAAAGGACCAAGGACACCGTCTAGCGCCAGATGTGAGAGTATCGATTTATATATTTTGTTACCTTCTTTTTAATTTTTAATAGTTATTCAGATTGTGGAATTCCCCAGCTCACAAATGCAATGAAGCAATAACCTAAAAAATTGTAACCACATGCAATCGGCAGACCTACAAAACTGTCACATCGGGGAATCATGCTCAGCTTCTCTTCTCATCAGCCATAAATAATTTTTTAGACCCCCCGCCCCCCCCCCCAAAAAAAAAAAATATTTGAAAAAAAAATGAAATCAGAATTTTAAAAAGGCTGTCCGTCCAGATTGATAAAGGTCATGCAAGAACAAAGCAAAATATATATCTGTATATAAGCATGATAAGAGACGACAAAATTATAGAAGTAATGCATTTTCAAGTCCAGCGGTGATATGTATTGATACATCAAATTATCGAAGCAAACGTACGTTTCTTTAGGGTACCGTGTTTACACGCCTAAAAAGGCAATTTATGCAATAATTATAAAGTTCAAAGGACCAAGGACACCGTCTAGTGCCAGGTGTGAGAGTATCGATTTATATATTTTGTTACCTTCTTTTTAATTTTTAATAGTTATTCAGATTGTGGAATTCCCCAGCTCACAAATGCAATGAAGCAATAACCTAAAAAAATTGTAACCACATGCAATCGGCAGACCTACAAAACTGTCACATCGGGGAATCATGCTCAGCTTCTCTTCTCATCAGCCATAAATAATTTTTAGACCCCCAAAAAAATATTTGAAAAAAAAAATGAAATCAGAATTTTGAAAAGGCTGTCCGCCCAGATTGATAAAGGTCATTCAAGAACAAAGCAAAATATATATCTGTATATAATCATGATAAGAGACGACAAAATTATAGAAGTAATGCATTTTCAAGTCCAGCGGTGATATGTATTGATCCAGGGGAGGGGGGGGGGGGTACTCGGCCCCAAAAGTGGTAGGTATGTGCCGTGGGCGAGGCAAAAAACGGGGGCTTTGGAACGGGCTTATTGTGAAAAGGAGGGTCTTCGGAACGGGCTTCGGAACTACAAATGTTTGTGAAAACGGGGGTCTTTGGAACGGTTCGCCTGCGTATGAATGCGTATGTATCCCTATGGAACGGGCATACGTGCATGCAGCTAGCCCGGCGGCACGGCCGCCGGGTGCGCTCGCGCAAAGGCGATGGTCGGACAGCGCTCTGCGGGCCGCTTTTCACCAAAAATGCAGCTCATTTTAGCGGATCAATGCGGCCCGAACGGCGTAACGAAAAACATGCGAAGCTTTGGAACGGATTTCTTTCTTCTTTTTTCTGGATAAGAAGAAAATGCTATGCTTTGGAACGGCTTTCTTTGTTCTTTTTCTCAATAAGATAAAAATGCTATGCTTTGGAAAGGAAATTTGAGTGTAAAAATGGGGGTACCCACCACGCATTATATACTGAGTGCCCCCCCCCCCGGGGGGGGGGGTATTGATACATCAAATTATCGAAGCAAACACACGTTTCTTTAGGGTACCGGGTTTACACGAATTATGACAAAAACAAGATATGACTCTATTTCTTGTTGACAAAGGTGGTAGCCATGGAAACATACATACGCATAGTATGAACAAGCGTACGTGAGATAATTATTTATGATGACATAATAATATGACATAATGACATGACTTCTATACTTTGTCGTCTCTCCTGTATCGGAACCAACAGGCGAAATGTATATATATTTGCGATCAAATTCCAAAAATGGTAGGGCCAGCTCTGGGGAACTTTGATTCATGCTACGCTATTACTATTCTCTCAATTAATCTCACATTCATCCATCTATAGGGCGAATTTGCTTTGTATAATTATAGGCCTATTGTTTAAATTCGCCTTTCCGTAGAATTTCTATTGTGACGGAATAAACCTCATTACTGGAATTCGCCTTTCCTTAGGATGTAGGCATAATGTATCTCTAAATATATATACTTTATATATATATATATACATAAATGAAGTTATTCTGCGCCGGTTTTGGTGGATAAAAATCGACAAGACGAATGTTAAACAAAAAACCGTGGCTATGCCCGAAATATCGGAATTATTTTCATCTCCACGGTTTTTGTTTTGTTTTGTTTTGTTTTGTTTAACATTCGTCTTGTTGATTTATATATATATGGACAAGACGAATGTTGAAGAAAAGACCGTAGAGATGTAATTATTTCCAATATTTCGGCATAGCCCTTTGTCAAGGAATGGCCAAATTTATTGAGCGTCTTCTGTGGGGCGTTTCATCAACATTGTTGTCTGACAAGTTGACAGATCTGACATCTTTCCTTGATTTTGATTGGCTGAGAAGTATCGTTACTATGGCAACTGTCGGATAAAACAGACTCTGTCGGATAAAACATCCGACAAGTCCTTTCATGAAATGCTCCCCAGATGTTTTGTTACGTCACATTTTGGGCGTATCCTATATTCATTGTATTGTGTTGTATTGTATTGTATTGTATTGTATTGTGTTTATTTCCGTCAAATTAAAAAGAAGAACATAACAATAATACATTCATATGAAAATTCATTGACAAAAGGAAGGAGGGATAGCCCTACTCAGCGTTGATATCAAAACAACGCTGTTTTTCAGAGGGGTCCCTATATATATATATATGTATATATATATATATATATATATATATATATATATATATATATATATATATATAAGATATAAAAGACTACTTACATACAGAAAAATAACGTGACGATAGTACATAAGGAAAATTAAAACAAAACTAGGTACACGAAATATTTACATATATACATGCCTGTTGCCACGCGACCATTTTGGGGCGTGTTTTGTTTGCTTTTGTTGACGCTCAATAAATTTTGTCATTCCTTGACATAATTACAACATTTCTTCAACATTCGTCTTGTCCATAGATATATATACCATCCTAATTCGCATGGGTTCTTACGAGAATATTGGAATGCAAGCATAGGCACCGAAGAGGGGGAGAGGGGCAGAATCGTGGGGAGGCAAATTCTATTTTTGCCCCCACCCCCTAAAAAACAAAATATTGATAATAAATTACAGTTGCCCGGTTGTGTTCATGGCCTTGATTAATGATGCAGCAGCCATTGAGAACAGTATATTAGATACCAATGATATATGTGTAAATCATTTCAAATATGTTGATGACCTCACTTTTGTCGAAACGCGCCCTGTGGGATCACAATCAACCCTCTTGTCTGCACTAACTCAACTACAGGAATGGTCAGCCGCTAATAGAATGCGTTTGAATTTGCAAAATGTTCAGCAATGGACGTTTGTTTTTGCAGAAATCAGCTGCCCTTGGAATTATCCTTGGTGCAGAATATTCTTCGTACAAGAATGCATTATTTCAGTCAAAACTAGTATCTCTAGAAAATAGACGGGTGAAACTCTGTCTCCCGTTCGCAAAGTCCATGCAACTTTCCTCATGCAAACTGCATCACCTTCGACCTAAAAGTAGGACTTGTCACTATCAAACTAGACACTCAACAACCACCGTAGAGTTACGATGTCGAAGTAAACGATTTAGAAACAGCCCTGCATGTGCCTTCTCTGATTCGGCATCTTAACACTGAGAGGTTTGATTATAAGGAATAGTTTTGTTTTAGGTATTTCTTAAATCAATTTTTCATCAATATTATTTACTGAGAGGCAATATCACGATAAAAGAAGTTTGGCAATTTATGAATTAACAATTTATTTGGGTCCTTAATTCAATTCTTAATGATATTATGATTTGTTTTTCAGAATTGTTTTCCAGAATGATTATAAAATATTAAGTTTTATTTACATGTTTACAAATCCAAACTCCATTTTTTTTCTTTTCTACTAATCAAAATATTCTCCCTTAACGGCAATTCACAACATTATAGAATCATACTTTCAGTTGAAATAATAAATTAGCTGAGATGTTTATTACAGTATATGGATATTCATGTGAAGGTAGTGTAATCTATTTTAATCATGATGAATAACGATATTCCTTTTTATGTTTCCTCTTCTTTCCCTCCCTCTCTCTTTCTTCTCTTTATGCCAGCTCCTTCTTTAATTCTTTCATTTCATCTTTATTTCTCTACCCTCTTTATCCATGTTAGGACTTCTGTCTCCTTATATTCCTACATCCCAGTTCCTTTTCTTTCTTTCTCAATCTCTTTATTTCTCTCTTTCTCTTTCCAATTTTTTTTTCTGTTTGTCTATCCTGATTGTACTTTTTATCAATGAATAATTGTTTGAATACAGTGTTACCATGTTTTGCCTTATACATATGTTATCTCATTTGGAAAGTTTAGCTTATTTTGCGTGTGTTTTCTCCATCTCCTAGCTCTTTCTCTCTCTCTCTCTCTCTCTCTGCCCTTCTTTCTCCCTCTCGTCTTCATTACTGCTATTCTTTCCCCTTAACTTACCCCTTCCTTCTTCCCCTTCCTTTCTTTCTATATTTTACACACACACACACACACACACACACACACACTCACACATGCCTATCCGCTTTTTTTTTCCATGACTGCTCATGTTCTTACGTTATTATCATTGTATAATCTCTAAGAAATAATATTGGTAGCCTATTAGACATATATTTTAGTTTTGAATTTGTTATGATTCTAGTTTCTCATGTGTGTATGTGCTAAGCTATAATGTGCTACATGTATATTTGATTTTGTTTGTACTACTGATCTTTGTATATATATTTTTTATCTATTGTCATTGTTTTATTGAAATGTCTTGTAAACTTTCGCTATAGACCAATTTCACCTCCGGTTCATGTATTTGGCCCTCTATCGGCGACGCCATTGCTGCGGTGGGCAAGCGCGCTGACCGCGATTGGCTCTGTGTACAAAATGAATGTATGATATGAGATATGCCCCGATATTGTTCCATTTACTTTATTCTAGATCAATGAAATAAAGCATGGATACATGGGTAGATGAGTTAAGACAATGGTCATATCTGACGGATGAAGGTATGATGTATTTTTGTACTTTCGATGGTTTTTCAACTTAGTTTTGTCAGTAAAAGTTCGGTTGCAGCATAGAAGCCGTAGTAAACGGGAGCCCTAAATCTGACCCTGTTTGCAAAGTCATGTTTTCATTCATTAAATTTTACACTAAAGTACATAATGATAATGTTTCTTGACTTCAAAGTCCTTTCTGTTGATGTTTTTACCCACTGGCGACGAATCCTGCACACTGCTTACGGAAACCAGTGTAGGGAGTACGGCTTCTCACACAAACAGGCTTCATGAGTCAAAAGCGAGTGAATTTCGCACTCAGTTAGCTTCCAATTTTTAAACATTTTTTCTAATTCTTGTGGCATTTGAGCACCGCACAGCTGCGACCTGAACTTCCCTGATAATTTCTCATTGCAAATATTAAAATATATCTGCATATACTGGTCAAAATAGACAAAAAATCGAACGAATGTACATAACGCGCTATTGACTTGTGTATTATAAAAGTTGGAGCGCCCACCGCAGTATGTCGAACTGTGTCGAACAGTCTGCTGCCCTCTTGCGTTGTGAAATTGGTCTATTCGGCTTTGCCGCAATAAAAGTATTTTATTCACGCCTGATAAATGAGGAATCGGCAGACCATTCGAATTATGCATTTTTCGTGGCTTTTATTTACCATTAACCACTGTCTTCTGTACAGGTACATGTATCATTTTATCATTTACCATTTTACCATGGCAGTACATGAATTTACGCCAGTATTGTAAATGTATTACACACAGATTTGGATAACCAACATCAATACACCAATACAAAACTAGTGCTGGAGAATGAGGAAATTTGCACCCCATACATAAACCATAAAATCAGAATGTGAAATGCAAGTGTGTAGCCAGGGAAGGGTTAAAACCACCGCTAGAAGCCCCCTCCCGTAAACGAATGCCCCCCTGCATTGCCACGAGCCCCCCTTGCTAGCCGTCAAAGAATGCCCGATCAGGTGGGGAAGTTTCTTATGTAACCCGGGTGCACCACCCATTCCGACTCTCCTCAACGATTCCAGCAAACATCTTCACAACCCGGCCCCATCACTTCCGTCCAGGACTCCGGCCTCCCCGCATGTAGCATCGAGCGAGGCTCCTGAAATTACATGTGTTACCAATGGTAATATAACTCCTTGCTAATATATGCAAGTGTGATGAAGGCCCAAATTGATAAATTCCGCCAACGAGCAAATGAAATAGCTCGCCGCCAAAGAACACGGTTTCAATGTGTATGTGCCTCAATGTAAACTTCTTGACACTGGTCGAAACCAACCAATTATTATTTGCCAACTTGTAAACACCGCGGACCCATGAACCGGGGTACCGCAGGCAACCCTTCATATACTCATCAGTACGTACTGTACCTATCTATTTTCCTTCATATTTGTGCACATTTCCCCAAGCTGAATTGCCTAACCACAACCTGGCCAAAATTCCATAAACTTGCAATACTCAATTTTCCTTACTTTGACCACCACAATGAGCCGCCCCAAACTGGAATTGGGATAAGACTGCATATGAAACATTCATAAGCATTGTGGGGAGGCTATATCGATGCAAAAAAAAGCCCTCCATAACCTTATGAGGCCTGAACAAATATACCTCTAGTCTTTTAGCTGTGAACAAATCGCAGGTGCTTCCTTATAGCTTCCTTATAAGAAAGACTTCTATTTCCACCCTACGTTCTTGATATATATACATATATAATATATGCACAGCCCAACTCAATAAATACTTCATCAATTCTTCCGTCAAGAATATACAATTCAGAAATACTATACCGTTATCGTAGGGGCAATTCCACAGGTTGGACTAAAATTGTTTAACCGCCTCTAAAGTTCTGATGCTGCATTTACCATAGCGTATAAGTGTATGTGCAGTGTTGTGAATAGTAAATATATAGATAAATAAATCAGTCGAATCAATCAATCAATCAATATACTCACCCATCTTGAAACATCTGTACACAATTCAAGACGTACATTAACTCACTATCTTTATAGATGAAACGTAACCATGGAAATGCCCAACAAACAAATTGTATACAATTATTAACAATATATAACATTAAAGAGCCTGTGTTAACGCTGCAACAATTGGAGGCAAATTACCATATCATCAAATGAATTCAACGAATACAGGCAATTTGTCATTACAAGCCTACTAACACCATATATTCAAATTAATGTCCATTTACTGATGGACCAGGTCCTCCTCCTTCCTTTGAATCTATTCTATCGACTATCATTTTCATTATTTATATATATTTATTTATCTATTTATGTTTCCATAGACGGAAATCTGCCTACTCAGTTAAAACCGCCATTGACACTTTCTGGATTTCCGAATCGATCAATGATCGATCTACTCTCATTATTTTCATCACTCTTTAGCACCCTTACCATAAAGGGAGTGCATGCTTCAACACGTCATTTATTAATCTTGACAACCAACGGGACGTTGTGACTATATATCGATATCGCACTGCCACAACCCATTCAGTATCTTAACCAAGCTACTCGCTATTAGCGATAATACGTGTATAATCCCAAGAAATCATGGAGCCTTGTGATAACATTGCATGAAACAATCCCGCATACCTCTCCATCAGGCTATAAAAGCTAGTAATAACAAAATCCACCCATTTTGGGACGTCATCACTATACCTAAACTTGCCTGATAACAACCATCCTGCCCATACACCGCTAGGGCTATTCGATACTAGCAATACCTTTTTATTTTTTAAAATATTTTTCATCTTGATAAGATTCGTTATTGGCAATGTAATGTAACAATTCGAATTGTAGATCAAAAGGTATGCTCACAACTTTACACCAACGTTAAAAACACCGTTGGAAAACCGTCCTGCATACCAATCAGGCTAATCGTTTCCAACGATACCTAAAACCGGCCCTTTTGGGGGCGCAATCACCACCGCATGTATCACTGCATAACAACCATCCTGTGCACCCACACAGGCTAACTCGTCAATAACCATAACATTAATTTAAAAAGGTAATAATACGGAAGTATTGCGATAACATCCATCATCGCCTATTACAGCCATTCCACATACCACCGGGGTATCCATTATTGGCAATATCTCCAGAGCCCCACTCATTGCCTTTAGAACATACCCTATGGATAAATCCAAGTCTAGTAATGCTAAAATTTACCAAATAAAAAGAAAAAAAAAATGATTTACTTCTTCAAATCGTGACCCCACCGACAACGAACCTTGTCCATTCACATTGGAAAAACATAAGAAATATGGTTAACACCCATTCGCTAACCTTTTCCTCTTTAGTACGGTTTATTTTAAATGCCAACGATTAAGTTCACTTCCCTTAAAGCGGAAGTTTTTATCATTCGTGCCTCCACGGTCATCTGTTTATCTATCATAGCTCACGGCCTCCGTAACTTAGGCCCGCAAAAATCATTGACCGATAACAATGGCCCTTCAAATCGCTTCATGTACAATTCATACATTAGCATTCAAATAGAACCCTAATAATTTCCACTGAATACCATGCTAAAATCCTTGAAACCACCCTTCTCTTACCAGCCAAAAGGGGTTAGATAAAAGCTTGCCGAACATATACATCAGTAATATAAATTAGCCAATTCTCCTCCATTGAAAGCTCTTGTGCTTATGTCGCATAAATATCCTTACTAATAATCAATATCCACCTTTGTGGCAAAATGAACACAGAACCATGGCTTTCGTTTAACATTATTCGATGTCATTTCCATGTGTATCATTTGACCATGCCGGTAAATAAATTCACACCAATATTACACTCATGTTAAGCAACTCAATATCCAACCAAGGAACGGAACTAGTGCTGGAATCTATGCTGGGAAATGAGGATTCATATAAATGTAAACACACCCCATACACAACCTTTAAATAAAACCGTATTAAGAGTATGTAGGCCAGAGAAGGGGGACCCACGGCTAGAACCCCCTCCCGTATTACGAATGTCCCCTCTGCGTTGCCACGAGCCTCCATGGTAGCCGCCAAGAAATGCCCGATCAGACAGGGATTTTTTATTATTTTTTATTTTATTTTATTTTTTTAATTTTTAAAATTATCATCGTAAGTGTAAACCGGGTGCCCACCCACTCCCAGCTCTTATCACCAATTCCAGCAAAAGGTTTCCAAACCGTTCATAATATGACATGCATTACCAACCTCACTGCCCTTGCTCTCGCCATGAAGCCACACCGTAATTGCCAACTGACCATAACTAGATGTAAGGGTATATAATCAGAAATAACTCCTCGCACCTTTGGCATGGTTGCTCCTTTGCACTCACTAATAGGCTATCACTTTACCATCATTTAGAAAAGCTCTAAAGGCGATGAGCCCCAAGGGAGTAAATTCGAGGAGATAACAAGCGAAGCGAGGGAGTGGGGGAGGGTATGGGAGGGGGGCGCCCCCCCCCCCCCCCCCTCCCACGGTGTGGAGCTTTTTTATTTTTCAAGGTGAAATAATATTGTGTGATCTGGTGCACACTTTATAGAGTATTTTAACATTTACCTAAAGGCATTATGAAGAGAGAAAATTATACAATTTTACATGCAAAGAAAATGATAAACACGGAACACCCACTTGTTGAAAAATGCCAACCATGTCTTTATTTGGTTCCCTTCTCTGTTTGACCCAGGATGTAGGTACTCTTGGGTGCAGATGATGGGAAGATGCAACAAGCAAGCATCCGAACAGAGAATTTATTGTATCAAGCCTCCTCTGTTGCCGTCTTCATTGTCATTATGGCTGAAAGTGTTCCATATAAGCACAAAGAATTCATGTGTTGTGCGTATACGGTATGGTACGGGCCGGTCATGTCAGGGTATAGATGCATATAATATAGCCTAGCCCCGCTAGGCGCGGATCAGATCTTACCATAGAGATCCTATAAATTAATCTCTGTGGATCTTACATACGCACGCGCTCGAAATGAGATCGAGGGCTTTCGCCAAAAGGCGGGAAAACTTCAAAAGTTTTTCTGTGCTTCCTAAATTCTTGTGTATGCGGGCAAGCCTGAATCCGATGACCGGGGTAATAATATTTCTGTAAAGCGCTTAGAGACTCTCTTGGAGATGTATTAGGCGCTATATAAATCCAGAATATTATTATTATTATTATTATTTTATTGAAATCTATCATTTTTTTTATTATTATATTTAGTTATTTCAGATTCGTGCGTGAGAAATTTCATGATTAGCGTGAGAGCGTGAGAAATGGGTGAAATGCGTGAGTCTTGGCAGCCCTGCATTCATATTTCTGATCGTTGCCGTGTTAATTTTTTTTGTTACACAATTCTAATGATGCCTTTGATTGCCGAGGTTAGATATACAGTTCGTTACTGACATCGTCCTTTTATGTCCTTGTGTATTTCACATTTCAGATGAATTGTGTCTTATGTGAAACTATTCTTCCCCGTTTGTCACTAGTTGGCATAGTGACGCTTTCCCACCACAGGCATTCATCTATCTTTATTCTCTCCCCTCCCTCCCTCTCTCTCTTTCTTTCTCTCTCTCTCTCTCTCTCTGATTCATCTCCCGTTCAATATTAGATCTCGTTTAAGCTTCTCTGTTTCTACTCTTTGATTTCTCCCCACCTTGCCCACGGGGTGTTTCATAAAGCTGTTCGTAAAGTTACAAATGACTTTACGAACGACTTGAATATGAGGTGCAAAATGGGATGCCCAAAGTTTTTCCTGATGTTTTAACATAGTGTGACTGCATTTCCTATAATCTCAATTGAATTGTGGCAAAAAAGTATACTTTGCAGTTAAAATGCTTGTAAACGGTAGTAATGTTAATCTGAGTTCGCATATTTCACCTCCAGCTGATGCGATCTATGGTGATTGAGAATCCAATTTGGCTTTCCATATTCAGGTCGTTCGTAAAGTCATTCGTAACTTTACGAACAGCTTTATGAAACACCCCCAAGATTCCTATATAATTCTCCATTTCTTTCTTTCTCTGCTCTCTTTATAAATCTTTCTCTGTCTTTCTCTTTCTTTCTCTCTCTCTCTCTTGACCTCCCACTTACCAGCTTTCGTTCGTCTGACTTTGTTTCTCGTACCATGCCCACTATACCCTGTACATGTATTTCTCCTCTGTCTTTTCATCCTTTTTTCCTCCCCCCCCCTCTCTCTCTCTCTCTCCCTCCCTCCCTCCCTTTGATTACTCAATTGAAACTGTATTCATCACAGTTCATTCATCTGCAACGTGCGTGTATTATGAATTACATTGTATTTTATGTTCTGCACAGATTATTAAAATCCATAGTAGGTACAATGATTATGATTATGTACATTAATCTGTGAATTCAGCTTAACAAATCGTATTGGCCTAAATATACATGCAACAGTCAGTCAGGAATTTCCATGTGATATAGAAGTACATGTACATTTTCCTAAATTTCGTTATTCTGTTATACTTATGGTGCGAAATATGTATTAAAGAAAAGTACGATCTACCACGTGTATTTACAATCATTACTTTTTCATCTTTGTATATTATTATAATTGAGCACATGCATTTTATTTGAATAAAATTGGACTGAATGTTCAAAAATCATGGTCAAGGGTGGGGAGGTATTGTAGGCAGAGGGAGGAAAAAGTGGAAATTATGGTATAAAAATCAGATGGATTGAGTTATTGAGATATTTGTATCAGAAGGAGAAAGGCATCGGAGAGATGAAAATGAAGAGAAAAAAATAACAATAAAGAAAGAGAGAGGGAGGGGGAGTTGCTTTTTAATCAAAGAGAGAGGTCGGAGAAAGTTGAAGAAAATCTGAGATTTGAAGAGTGGAAGAGGTGAAAAGTCGGAGATAAGCACTAAAAGTAAATCTAGTCATATTGGACTGAATAGTGCATGTACTGTTCTAGTTTAAATTGACAGAATTCTAGTAAAATATATGTACATGTAATTTAACTAGATCACCGGCTCATACGGGCACTGAAATTAACTTTACTCGGTTGTAGGGAAATTTACTAGAATTCTAGTAAAAATTTATTCATTTTTACCAAAATTTCTGGTCATTTCTAAATTTCGAATCAGGTGATCTAGTCAAGTTATATTGAATCTGGGCCCCGTTGCGTAAAACTTCCATTGACGGTAACTTAGCCATCAGTGGTAACTTCCATGGAACCCTTGGATTTAATTGCCTGTTGAGCAATGTCAACATGGTAGTTACCATTCACGGCGAAGTTACCATTAAGTTTTCATTTCATTTTTTAACCATAAATAAATTGTGTCAATTTTTATTATTTCTAGTAAAGTTCTGCTCTTTCTCACAAGAATTTTGCTCATTTTCACTAGAATCAAATCAAATTTTACTAGAATACATTAGTCTGTGCAAATACCGGTCTGAGCCAGTAGTCAGGTAAAATCTGATCAGATTGTTTTATAGTGTTTTATAGCAACATTTTAAATTCTTTTATCATTTTTAGAAACAAAGAAAGGGATAGATTCCCTCACACTGAGGAGAAGAAATTATCAGAGAACAGGATTAACTTGAACTGAGAGAGGGAAGAAGATAGAAACGGTATATCAAGAAAAAGAAGACTGAGCTTAATGAAGAGAATATGAAGAATAGATGGTTCGGAAAGGAGACTGGGTGGATGACTGGAAGTCCTAAACATGTCGAAAATACCAAGATTGGCAACAGCAAGGACAGAAAATGTGTGTAAAGAAAGAGGGTGACCATCATGTAAGGTTGGCATACGAGTGAAATTTAATTAGTGTTATTCATATAGAAAAACATAGAAAGTGGCCATATTTAGAAAAAGAAGAGTTAAGAGAAAGTCTAGAAGAATATCTACTCGTGAGTGATTAAGAATCAATTTACGTGCTTTTAGCCATTTTAGCTTAACTAGGTTATCGCATGCATGAAGATAAGATTATAGACACATTTCCAATTCAGTAAAGGATTAGAGTCATATTTTAAGTTGAAATCAGTTACTGTTTTGTCTCTGTTTGATGACCTTATAGTTTATGCAAAGCATCCCTTGGTACATTTCTATATGATTGATTGTGCACTGTATTAAAAAACAGATATATCTAAAAAGCGCACCACATCGACTTTGTTGTTGGCCTTCACCTCCCTCACTATAGGTTTCCCGCCCATCTTCATAAACTTATCATCGGAATCAAAGATATTTTCGTTCAATTGCACGCGAAATTGAGTGACAGTGTGGATCAACATTTAAAAAGCAAATAATATTCCGTTCAATTTGATCTTTTAGCGTGCAATTTGCTATTGTACTTAGAATACAAACGTGCAGAAAGATCATCAATACAATCATCTGTGTAAACAACATTCATATTCGTGTAAACAGCATTCCAATTCGCAAAGGACATGACATGGGAAGAATCTTGGCATACAATTTCATGAATAGGCATACAGTTTTGACTTTTGTGCAATGTTTTTCATCTTAGTGACTCCAACCCCAAGCACCTCTTAACCTAGACCGAAGTGTTCTGTCTCTAACAGTCGTCGTTAGTCTCGTATTCTGGTAGGGTCGGCACTCCTCCTTTATAGAGACAGAAGCGCCCCGGTGCATTGTGCATGCAATCTCATTGTGCTGGGCAGCACAATGAAAAACTACCTCAAATCATCGATTTTCCCCTTTTTTCATGAATATAAAAATATCATTATACACTATAGAGTATATAGTTTACCGATTTCATGATTGATTCATTTTAACTCTCCATTTTCAGGTAAATCCAGGGTCCTAACGTTAGGTCCTCTCGGTTGAAAATCTTGCAGCAGCCAACCTCTATCTCTGTTCGCCTCCGCACTTTTCGCAGGGAGATCAGCGAATTTGCGACTCTCGCATTTCAACAGTATATATTCGAACGATCGACCAATACGAAACAACAACAACAACATCATCATCGTTCGTACGTATACATGTATGCCCAAATGTGCATGGTCGATAGATCGTTTGAATACGGCCGGTTGAATTGAAATGCGAGGAGTCGCAAATTCGCTGGGGGGGATGGAATCCATCCCAGCCTTTTTAGGGTTAAGCGGGAGATTCTCCTGCCCAGACCCCCTAGCAAACGAGAGACTCTGACTCAATGTGCGCGTAGCCCACATCACCAGCGCCGCAAAGCACAAAACTCCTTGCGGCTGGAGGCCAGTTTGGGGTTATAGAAGCTCTCTGGTGCTATCCTAGATTGTTTTTGAACATAATTATGACAGCACTAAATGAGGTAAAATTCAATGATTCAGATTCATTTCCTTCAAAAAGGTGGTTGGCGGGAGAAAAAAGGAGAAACACAGCCAGGGCGGGAGAAATTCAAACTCAAGCGGGAGAACGGGAGATTTCCTGAAAATGGAATCAAAGCGGGATATCTCCCGCCGAAAACGGGAGAGTTGGAGTCTCTGTAAATTTAAACATGGTACTGAGTCAATGTGTGTTTCTGCTTATATGAAAATTATGAATGTAGAAAGAACTGAATTGAGATTCATTAGCATTTAGCAGATGCGAAAAATGCAAATAAAGATCACAACAACATAATCCATGACCATGTTTGACAGCGTTTTATACTGAATTGTATGCAAAGATAAAGAATAGGGCCACAGAAGAATAAAAGTATAATGACATATAAACAGAAAAAAACAAGAAATGTGAATGTATGTATAACAACAGAAAAGAACTTCTTTTCTGTCATTATGTATCTATATATAAAGAATCAAAGAGAATGAAAAGTGAAAATATATGAAATAGAGATAGAGACCACTTACGTTGTACTAATTGAATGGCGTAAGTGCGAAAGTGATTGCTGAAAGATGAAAATAAAACCGCAAATCAGCGAGGAATTTCTACTTACTCTCAAACTTGACGAAACTGAACGACGGTTATTCATTACCAAATTGAATAAAAAATTTCATGTTAATAATTTTACTAATTTCAATGTTTAAAAAAAATGAACACAAAAAGTGTTAAATTGAAACACTGGAAAACTGACTGCTTGAATATGAATGCTTAATCATGAAACTGAATGCTGTTTTGACGAATTCAGCCGGGAAACCTATATAATGCAGCAGCATTCACTAAAATACTCCAAAGCCCAACGTCATAATAACGAAATAAATGACCTGAATGCCATCTAAACATAATTTTATGTGTTGTTTTATTAAGATGAAATACAATGGAATAGTTCAAAGACTGATGGTACAATGTCCACGACGTAAAATGGACTAAAATGAATATTGATTTAGAAAAATTACGCAATTACTACAGTAAACATTTCAAATTAAATGCAAGCATTTAGAACTCAACTTCCACAGTATTAATTGCTGTACAGATATCGTGACTGGCTATCACATGTCCACTCCGGAGCCCGTACGGCGAGTACGTAACAGGCATTTTTGCCCATTTCGAACGGTCCCATTACAGCTGTTAGGGACCGGAGCCGGCCGGTTCCCTAACGGCAGTAAGGGTGCCGCGGTGCTGCTGCTCCCAAGTCTTCCGGTGTTTTCATCTGAACCTTAGGTTGTATTAATCAGATAATGCCCGTATTAGAAGGCCCGTGGAGGCATAGGGGTTCCGTGCGGTCTTCGGCTAGCCGGTTGCCTGGTGGGCTCCGCGCGATTTTTTTTTTCTGCCTCTTCTCGTGAAAAAAAAAATGACGGGCTCCTTGCAGTGCTCAAGGTTGCTGCACGGATATCCCGTTGCGTGCCCCCCCCCCCCCCGAGCCCCTCAAGGGTCCCGGGCGACAACGCCGGGGTCTTGCCGTCCAGGGTCCGTTTTGTGTAAAAGAAAATGCCCGTATGGCCCCTTACGGCGTCATCGAATCACCTGTATGATATAAATTCTCCGCCTGCGTCGGCACCAGCTAATTTTAGGGGTTGGACCTGGAGTCAACCTGCGACTCGACATCATCCCCGGTCTTCGAAATCCAAGGCAGGCGGCCGGGTGAAGAAAATCGTACGGAGCCCGGGGGATTTGTGACCTTAGCTTAAGCCTAAATTCGTCAAGTTTAGGAAGCTGGAGAGAATAAAATCGTTTGAATATATGCTTACCTTATAGAAATATAGGTTTTCCCGCCCATCTTCGTAAACTTATCATCGGAATCAACGATATTTTCGTTCAATTTCACGCAAAATTGTCAACGGGGATCAACATTTAAAAAAGCAAATACTATCGTTCATTTTTTTAGCATGCGATTTACTATTGGTAGAATACATAAATTCAAAAAGAAACTTCCTTTTAATTACAGGTGTAAACAACATTCAAATTCGTGGAAACAGCATATTTCGATGCATGAGCTTATATAACGAAAATGAATACTTATAATATGAAACTGAATGAGAAAAACAATGAAATTGGCTAGGAAAAAAAAAAAATATATATATATATATATATACATATATACATACATATATATAAACAGTAATTAAACAGAGTCACAATGAAATATTTACAAAATACAGTATCACATCATGAATGAAATCTACACAATGGAACCAAATCAGAACACAAAAGAGCACAAACACTAAAATTGTCCCCTTGCAAATGACATGACCTATAAACTTCAAGAGCAAATGTTAAAAAAAAAATCATAGTTCATGAAGCCAAAAACATTGTCAAAATATGAAAGAACATTTCTCGAAAAAGGCACGCAGCTTGTTCAGTGTTGTTATGTAAATGAAACAGTGAACTAAAAAACAACTTTCATAATGAATAGGGATTTTGCGAACGGCCAGAGTACCTCCTGCGCTTTCTTCGTCAAGTAAGCGGGGAAAGCAGAAAATCGTTTGAATATTACATTAGGAATATAAGCAGTTATGTTCTTAAGGGAGAGAGGGGCCTTTTGTTTCTTGTCATTTCACTCCGGTATCACGATGGAGAGGTTTTGTTATCTCTTTATTTATTTATGTACTTACTTATTTACTGCCTATGTCTAACAAAATGCATTTATTTCCTAATTGATTTATTTTTATTATTTATTTATTTTTCTCTATCAACGTAAATAAAATCAAGCAGAGTCACAAAGAAATATTTACAAATTGCATTATCACATACATGAATAAAATACACGCAATAAAATCAGCTACTGACAACACATAAGAGCACAAAAAGTCGAATTTCCACTTGCAAATGAAATCATTGATATACTCTGTTATAAATGTAGATTAAATAAAGGTCAAAAACATCGTCAGATATGAGGGACATTTCTGGAAAAAGGCACGCAGCTTGTTTCGTCCGATCAATGTCATTCCTTACTGATCTTTAAATGCATATTACATATTATTCACGAGCAAATTTCTCTTCAAATATATTCAAACCGATCAGAATTGCCGAAGAAAAGTAAACACAAGTTGAAATATCGCGAATATCTAATCTTTATGAACAGAAAACCTGTAAAAAGATTTTATATTTAATATGTAATAACGCACTATTCAGTTTCTTGCATTTCTTGTCGGCCTATATGCACTTAAAAATTCATGACATAACAAGATTAACACACATACGTTTCGCAGCACAATACACAATTGACTGTATTAATATGTACTTGTTCTTCGGCGCATTAGCTTATGACATGCTATGAACACAACCGAATATGATAAACAATAGTACAAGGTATATCACTGCACAGGCATGAAGACCAAAGGGGCCGGATTCCCTAAAGCCCCAATTGACACTATATGAGAGCGAGTGACCAAATTTCAAGCCTAAAATTAAAATATGATTTTGCGATCAATCAGAGAGAAAATTCTGATTCTCTTTGAAAATCACTTATCTTATTCAAATTCCACGTAAATCATTTGGATACTGATCCCGCGTGAAAAATTCAATTAGCAAAGGACCATGAAAAAGTGAGATATAATGAAAACTAGCCAGAGAATCACATAGAATAGGAGAAATTCCTTAACTGTCCTAACTCAGGGCAATTTTGCTTTAAGAGTTAATTTCTCTGTACAGTCATCAATGTGAGTGGATTTTCATGAATTTGGAAATAGCTATCGTAATTTCATTTCTTTAGATGAGAGAAATGTTCTTGTTATCGGAATACTGGAGCCTTGCACAAAACCTAGCGAATGAATCATTTCAAAAAATAAATAAATAAAAATGGGCTGGGAAAGAATTCCATATAGGCGAGCAGTTTCAGGGAAGTTTCAAGTTTAAATTCGTATGGACGACGTACTGTTGACTATTCAGTTATATCCTGTCTATAGAAGATGTCTGGTAATCTTGTTTACATGTAGTTACTTTTGCAGCTTGTGAGGTAGATATGCGTTCCTGTGAAGGATTACATTCGACAGATTCCAAGTGTTCGGTGATGTTCCTAGTGAAATTATTTACACCGGAATCATTCAGCTTAGTGCGGCATCCCTTCATGTGAAATAAGGGTGATATGTTGGCGTTGTCAATATACGCCCAGTCGCGTTCTTTCGAGAGTGATACCAACCGGTCATTCAAATCCCTGTAAGTCGGATGCCCGTACTGGGAAGTGTTAATGATGCCACTAATCGTGAAAGCAATGTTTGGAAAGGTTTCCTGGATTTTCAAACCTATTGCCTCAATATCTGTTGCAATTTTGTCAAATGTCTTTTTGTCGTATTCATCATCATTAAGGTCACTGCTGCCTACATGCAGAATTACCTCATCAATCATTTTGAGATTCTCTACATGCTCAAAGATTACATCTTGAATGTTATTGACCATTGCACTGGAGATTGCCACCATTCCTATAAGCCTTGTCTGAGAAAGTCTGTGAGGTTCGATTGACTCGAGCATCGAGTCCCCAATCAAGAGGGTGACTCCTTCTCCAGGCATGTATGTTTCCTTAGAAAAAGAAATCTCGGGATAATTCTCGAAATATTGAGCAGTGCTGACAGTCAAACAATCGAAAAAGCTTTCATCAAGGAATCTCTGACAGAAAATGCTGCCGATACTAGGCAAGCCAAAGTAGCCCCAGTCTGCCTGCCCCCTATTTTCGCCATTTGAACCAACTTCCTTGAATCCGTCCTCATGCATTTCAGGTATTGGTTCCTGGAAGCGCAAGTAATTGCTGTTTCTACGAGTCGAGCCATTGTAGGGCAAGTCTTCATGTGTCTTGGTCCTGTTTTTCCCCCTATTTTCGCCATTTGAACCAACTTTCTTGAATCCGTCCTTATGCGTTTCAGGTATTGGTTCCTGGAAGCGCAGGTAATTGCTGTTTCTACGAGTCGAGCCAATGTAGCCCAAATCTTCATGTGTCTTGGTCCTGTTTTCCCCCCTATTTTCGCCATTTGAACCAACTTTCTTGAATCCGTCCCTATGTGTTTCAGGTATTGGTTCCTGGAAGCAAAAGTAATTGCTGTTTCTACGAGTCGAGCCAATGTAGGGCAAGTCTTCATGTCTCTTGGTCCTGTTTTTCCCCCTATTTTCGCCATTTGAACCAACTTTCTTGAATCTGTCCTCATGCAGCTCATGTACTGGTTCCTGGAAGCGCAAGTAATTGCTGTTTCTACGAGTCGAGCCATTGTAGGGCAAGTCTTCATGTGTCTTGGTCCTCTTTTCCCCCCTATTTTCGCCATTTGAACCAACTTTCTTGAATCCGTCCTTATGCGTTTCAGGTATTGGTTCCTGGAAGCGCAAGTAATTGCTGTTTCTACGAGTCGAGCCATTGTAGGGCAAGTCTTCATGTGTCTTGGTCCTGTTTTCCCTCCTTTTTTCGCCATTTGAACCAACTTTCTTGGAACCGTCCTTATGCATTTCAGGTATTCCTCCTCTGTCTTGGGCTTGTTTCTCTTCCCTCTTTTCTCCATATGAATCACCTTTTCTAGGACCTCCTTTATACCAGTCAGGTAGTCTTCTTTTGTCGTTGTCTCGATCTGGTTTCTGTGCCGATTTTGGGGCAATCGAACCATCTATTCTGTAACCATCTTCATGCATGTTAGGTCGTTTTCTTACGTCATGGTTTTCAATTCGTTCTCTCACTACTGTTTCATTCGATGAGTTGTTTTGTGAGACTGCGTTCCATTTTCTGTTGGAATCTCGATCTAACGGCCCCGTGCATTTATTCCCTGTGGAATCATACTGTTCCTTAGTTGGTGTGTTTCTTTTATGTGTGTCATGTTTTGAACATCTCTTCTTACGTGACATGCCGTAATTAAAATCTGTTGCGGCAGGCCTCTTAACTGGTGAACGTAACGTTCCATTAATTGTAGCCTTTGGCATTTCTTCAGAAGAACATTTGTGAGAGTGAATGCTATCTCTTTCTTTACCCTTCCCAATCGATTTACTGTTTTCTGGTTTCTTGTCTGCTCTTCCATCATCTTCGTCTGATGAGCTGTCGGAAAGTAAAGATATTACCTCGACAGGTTGCAGATCTCCTTTCATTATACCGCTCGTGACTGACTTGTCCTTGTTGCTGACAGAACACCTTGGTCTACTGATATCAGCCTGATTATTTCGTTCTGCCTTGCTTGAAGAAGGCGCATTTGTTTCATGCTTAGTTCCTGTTCTCACTTTTGGCGCTTCGAGTCGTTCCTTGGGTCGACATCGGAGGATTACTTGCTTTTTACCTTTACATTGTCTGAGTTCGAACGAAGCTGGCAGGGAGTGTCTCCAGTCTGACAATATGAACTGACAGCCTTTTTTCAGGAACGTTTCCTTTTGTACAGGTTTTTGTGCGAAGACCTTTGTTATCAGATTTGCCGGGGCAAGAACCCATTGCATATCATTTTGTGAACTCGTATGAACAAATTCCTTCACCGTATTTATGTTCACTTCAAATCCAAGGTTTTCCCTTATTACCTTTTTGTCCTCATCCAGTTTTGATCTGTTCGTGCCTGCAGCATATGGAATTTCTAAAAGGTCATGGCTAAACTTTCTAGTTGAGGACTTTTCTCTTTGCACCTTATCAGATGTGGTGTTAATTGAATGAAAAACCTTGCATAATTTCCATTCTACATCATTTTTTGCAAAGACTACGGTCTTACTATTAAGAACCATCAAATAGATCTTGGGAGTATATTTATCAACCATGGTAACAATCTTTGATAATTATTAGTGTCTCACTGAAGGTTAATCAATTAACGACAGAGCGATACAAAACGTTTGGTGTCTGTAACGTTTACATTATTTCAGAAAACATGAATAAGAAATGATAGTATTCTCATTTATTCTACTGCAGGTACTCTTTCAGATTATCTATAGCCATGAGTTGAATAACCATATTTATATATGAACACATTCTAATTGTTGGAATTATTTACGAATCCAAATATGAAACCAAATGGATGACTCCGGTAGACATCGCAAAGCTGACGTAACTGGAAGTCGGTAGGAGCGTTGTAACTTGCTTCCAAAGTGCTTACTGCATTTGTCTGAAATACAACGGTTTCGAAAAGAAAATGGTAACTATAACAAACGTCCGTTTAATGAACACTAAACACAACAAAAAAAGTAACTTCATCCCCAAACAAAATGCTGTAACTTTTCAACGAAGAGGTTTCGAGCAAAATGAATTGGCATGAATGTTCCTACACTAATTTACCAACTTCTGTGAGAAAATGAGATTGATCCGTCAAGTCATGCGTGAGTGAGCAGGCACTAAAGGAAAAATGTCACTTTTTAAAATTCACAAGCATCATATCATGACTTTGAGTCAAGGATATCGGAACACATTTCAAGTTTTCAGCGTTTGAAGGCATGCACCATGAATTTCATGTGCTTCCCAACATACCAAATGACCTGAGGGCCAAATTTCACGCTTGAGTGAGCACAAGGTGAAAATTGCAAAAACTGCAGTTTTGACATCTTTCGCGCGGTAAATTTGATCTAATGCAATTCACGGTTGAATGAACACGTAATAAAAACAAAATATTACCGTATTAAAATTTTCAAGTAATTATTGCTTTATTTTTGTGCACTAAAAATCATATTGATAATATTTTTAGCATGTTTATATGACCGGTGTACATGTATCAATGATCCCGTGGCATTTTCATGGAAAGTTCACGCTTCAGTGAGCACGTGGGACTGGAAAAGTTCATTTTTCACTTATGGACCAAAACTCAATTGCTTAATTTGGGTAACCATCATAAGTCTTTATGGGGAGTTCATCTGATTTGATTTTCATCGAAATCCCGATCTCTTACGCTTCAATGAGCAAAAGAGACGAGAAAATTATGAAAATGAGAAGAAAGTTTAGCACTTTGTCCCTGCTCCGTGCCGCACTGAATACTTAATTTGAAGTAAGATCCTCTTAGCTAGCGACTTCAGGAAGATACGTCCCAACTTTCATGAAAAAACTCACTATAGAATGAACAATAATCATTAATGAAAATAGGCCACATTTCACGTTTTGTTTCCTCCCCCATTGACAATATGTACAGTAAGGGAGCAGAGTTTTAACAAAAGTGAAATTTGGCCTATTTTCATTGATGAATATTGTTCATTCTACAGTGAGTTTTTTCATGAAAGTTGGGACATATCTTCCTGAAGTCACTAGCTAAGAGGGTCTTACTTCAAATTAAGTACCCAGTGCGGCACGGAGCAGGGACAAAGTGCTAAACTTTCTTCTCATTTTCATAATTTTCTCGTCTCTTTTGCTTATTGAATCGTAAGAAATCGGGATTTCGATGAAAATCAAATCAGATGAACTCCCCATAAAGACTTATGATGGTTACCCAAATTAAGCAATTGAGTTTTGGTCCATAAGTGAAAAATGAACTTTTCCAGTCCCACGTGCTCACTGAAGCGTGAACTTTCCATGAAAATGCCACGGGATCATTGATACATGTACACCGGTCATATAAACATGCTAAAAATGTTATCAATATGATTTTTAGTGCACAAAAATAAAGCAATAATTACTTGAAAATTTTAATACGGTGATATTTTGTTTTTATTACGTGTTCATTCAACCGTGCATTAGTAGGTATCAATTGTAAAAGTTGCAAACACCAGTCCAAAACACGAATTGCTTTGCATTAGATCAAATTTACCGCGCGAAAGATGTCAAAACTGCAGTTTTTGCAATTTTCACCTGGTGCTCACTCAAGCGTGAAATTTGGCCCTCAGGTCATTTGGTATGTTGGGAAGCACATGAAATTCATGGTGCATGCCTTCAAACGCTGAAAACTTGAAATGTGTTCCGATATCCTTGACTCAAAGTCATGATATGATGCTTGTGAATTTTAAAAAGTGACATTTTTCCTTTAGTGCCTGCTCACTCACGCATGACTTGACGGATCAATCTCATTTTCTCACAGAAGTTGGTAAATTAGTGTAGGAACATTCATGCTAATTCATTTTGCTCGAAACCTCTTCGTTGAAAAGTTACAGCATTTTGTTTAGGGGTGAAGTTACTTTTTTGTTGTGTTTATTTGTACATTGGGGGAAATCAGTGTTTAAACGTGAAGGGGATAGAGCTCTTTTTTTTATCTTCTTCTTCTTTTTCTTCTTCTTCTTTGACTACCAAAAAGTAAATTCAGATTCAGATTCAGATTCAGCTTCTTGCTGTCCGATTGTAGATAAACAAACAGAAATATACTTCGTTCAAGCAAGGTTGAATTATAGGAGACTGGAGTATTCATAAATAAATGCACAAACTACAGAGAAACAAGACACAAAATGAAGTTCCTCAGGCTTCATGGGTTTGGGGGTCGCCTGTTTGTCCCACAATTTTCTGACGAGCACAGAAAATCATTACTATCAACATGATTAGGGTGTATCCTTCTTTCTTCGGACAGGGGCCGCGGAGCCGGGGGCCCCTTTTTTTAGTAGACACGTTAGTCTCTACACAATAATGCGACAATGATTATGTCTTGTTCGCATGAGCCACCACTCCCCCTCCCCCTCCCCCTCCCCCTCCCCTCCCCCTCCCCCTCCCCCTCCCCCTCCCCCTCCCCCCCTCCCCCTCCCCCTCCCCCTCCCCCCTCCCCCCCCCTCCCCTTCAAAAAACGCTCCGCGGCTCCTGCAATTCTATGACAAAACAAAGGAAAAAGAGATTGGAGGTGCTATTTGACTTCAAAATTCATTGCAGAGTAAAAATGAAATAGGACTCATCGGGGTGTCCCTACCCACTGAAATTCCACCCACTTATACACAGCTTAGGTGGATCTCAATGAAAACTGATCAAATCGATACATTTTGTGCATACAATTTTATACGTTGCTTATGATAGGTCTTGAAACTTTCTCGTTCATGCTTCTACACAATAACACTTTTCCTATTACTCACATGGAAAAATTATCAGTGAAGACTTGCTTTGGTCATGCTCCAGGAGTCAGGTCGGAGGTTCATACCCTCTAAGAAATCTGGGGGTTTAAGGGGTGGAAAAATAGCACAAACAATATTTTCACTCCATTTGATAACTACGCCATCGTTAATCACCATTCAATATAATTTCCTCGCCGTACTTTGCGGAGATCTGGCTGTTCTTAATGGCCTGTTCAGACTATAGAAAGTTATATTAGACCCATAACAGATCTCTTTTTCCGTGTCAATCTGACCCGGGAGTATTTAGAGCGAAGATTTTGGCAAAAGAAGAAGGAAAGAAATTAAACACATGCCGGTAAATACCACTCTGATCCAGTTCATCATCTCATCCAACCTCAGTACGTTTTTTTTTACATTACGAATCTTACCTTAAATGATCAGCGTCTTGACGTATGTTACTCTACCTCTGGCATGCCTGGCTCCATCACAAGAGAAAAAAAGATCCTCACGAGAGCACATTCAGACTGCAAAGGCAAGACAAAGAAATTGGCCCAAGTTTTACACTTTTTGAGGGTATCACTATGATTTGGGGGTGAAAAGAACGGGTCTTTTAAAAAGCCTATGAGGTAATAGCATGATGTTCACATGATGTTCACAGGGACACATGCCACTGCACACTTTTTATATCGTACGAGACTTAATATTAACACCTGACTATTCTGATATTCCGATAAGCCTGAGTTTGGTTGTTTGTGAGGTTTCTTATTGAAATAGTAAAATTTATATATTCATTCATTTATCTATTTTCTCATTTTTTGCATTATTATTTATTAACTTATCCTTCTTCAATAACATTGTACAATACACTGTGCATTTCTTTTTATGATTAGCAGTAAAAGAGAAAGATGAGGTGACTCGAGAAGCTTTTAGGTCCCTCAGAAGATTATGTTTTACTCCATGCAAATAACTTTATTTATGGTTTTAAGTTAAAAGGACAAAAATACAATAAACTAAATAAGCATAATTACACAGAATGATAACATATTAACAATATACACATGAATATACACAAGATAGATGCTTAAATGATATAAGTAATGAAGCAGAAGGAGGAAAAATAGAAACAGTATAGTCAGGACTCAGAAGTGCTGTCAAAAAAAAAAGAGAGAAAGAGGAAGAGAGGGAAAAGGGATGGTGACAACTTGACAAGAGGTTACAGAACGTGACATATACATATTCATAGACACGCGTGGACAAAAAAATGGGCTGGTCCTATCGTAATACCTTGTTTACATTTGCCCCGGGCGCCGTGCGATAAATTGGTCTGCGATTTTTCGGGCATCGTAGGAGGCTACGGGCTATACGTTTGTGTTTACATTATCTACGGTCATCGTGCCAATTCCTGCATTGACCGTCAGGGGGAAGGCCATGGGATGTCCGTACAGAGGCTGCTCGGACATTGTACGGTAATCGTGCAATCTCCGCAGCCACCCGCAAAAATCGTATGGGGCCCGTGCAGAAATCGCGCAAATGCCACCTACGATATGTTTACGGGCAATTTTTCAAATTTTTTTAACTCCTCGCGAATATCGTAGAGGCTGCGGTGCCCGTGAATCCGTACGAAAATCTTTCGATCACCAAGGATAGGGGGTCACGGGCAGGATACGGGTTCCGTACGCTGATCGTAAGCCAAATGTAAACTGTTATGCCATCATGCCGCCAAACACCGAGGGCGCAATTTGCAGAACTTCAGTCAGTATTCTTGGGATTCATTTATCCATTTGAAAATTATTACACAACTCATAGTCATCAACGTTCTACCATCCACAAATCAATTGTAAGCCTTTAAATCGAAGATTACACTTAAAACTACAGTGCGTATAAAAATGCACTCAAATGTGATTGCTTCTAAGAAAAAAAAAAAAAAACTCATTGCAAATGTGACGTTGAAATTATTTCATGGTGAAGGTAACACCTTCTCTATCTAAAGATGCCTTATTCATGACGTTTATGACACGAATGACTGAGGACCGAGGGCTTTAAAAAATGTGTCATCAAATCACTCTGTACTATGTCTCGCTGATGTTTAGATCGATCCGTGAATGCAAATGATCAATTGCTATTTCTTAGACAACTACGCAATAATCTTGCTAAGCTAAATAAAGATAAATACCCATAACCGGTGGCAATTTTAACATGACTAGGGACACTGAATTTTATTATAACGGGCAGTCTTCCAACAGGATTTCGGAGAGAATCGCCAATCTGAAAAAACTTTCTTGGAAGATTTGCATCTTTTGGACATTTGGAGATATAGGCATCCCTTAAAAAGGCAATTCACTTACATGCAAAAGAATCCCTTTATACAAAGCAGACTAGATTACTGGATAATATCGGAATGTCAAGAGGAAATGGTAAAGAAGTGTGATATAATTCCATCTGTTGCCCCTGATCATCATTCACTATTTTTACGCTTATTTGACAAAGCAATCAATAAATCGAATGGAAGAAAAGGGGCATACTGGAATTTCAGTAATAGTCTGTGTGAAAATGAAGATTATGTTAGAGAGGTAAAGAAGACATTTTTTAATTTAAAAATTAACTACAAACTGAAATAGAAGACAAAAAGTTGTTATGGGATTTTTTGAAATGGCAATTCGGAGTTTTACACAAAAATTTTCCAAAAAATTGGCTGATCAAAGAACTCGGTTTCACATGTTTCTTCAAAAAGTTCTGTCGTCATTTGGTGTTGGTCCATCTTTTCAAAAGTGGGTTAAAGTTTTATACACAAACACTTTAAGTTGCGTATTAAATGAAGGAGGGTCCAATGGTCATTTCAGAATAGAAAGGGGAGTAAGACAGGGAGATCCTCTTTCTCACCACCTTTTTATCTTAGATATTGAAGTAATAGCACACAAATTACGAACAGATAAATTGGTGGAAGGAATTAAATTTGGAGATAAGGAAAGTAAACTAGTACCTTATGCGGATGATATGACAATTTTTGCTCGCAATGAAAAATCAATTAATAGGTTAAAGAACTATTTGCAGACTTCGAAAAACTTTCTGGACTAAAAATAAACAACGACAAAACTAAAATATTAAGATTAGGTTTATGCAGACGTTTAGATTGTGATTTTTCCTTTGGCGAAATAGTTGACTTTCTTAAGGTTTTAGGGGTTTCCTTTTCCCTTGATGAAAACAAGAAAGAAGATCTAAATTACAAAGAAATCTTAAGTAAAATAAAATCACTTTTAAATTTTTGGAAGCAAATGGATTTAACACTCATGGGAAAGATTCAACTATTGATGGTGTACATTTATTCTAAAGTTCTTACTCTTGTCCCAAATGGGTTTATGATTCACTGGATGAATTAACTTTCAATTTCATAATTATGGAAAGGAAAGAAAGATAAAATCAATAGATATACAATGTTCTTAGACTATAAGCAAGGGGGACTAAAGATGTTAATTTTTTCAGCACAAGTGAAATCGCAGCGAATTACATGCATGTGGATTCAAAAACTGAATAAAGATGAAGACATGAAATGGAAACAATACTTTAACTTTGTCACTTTGGAGATTTAATATTTTCATGTGATTTCATAGTGGGTTTATTAAAAGTGACAGCTCCACAATAATTTTATTAGGAGACTGGGTGAATAGGAGACATATAAGAAGTATAGACATTGGTGATGTGGTAATTTTCAATAATAAGCTTATTCGATTATACGATAAGAGGTTGTAAGACAAAGGAGTTTACAAATTAAAACATATTCTGGAAAAACGATGGTAAACTAGAATGTAACAGAAATTTTGTCGATTTAGGTTTAGAAGTGAATGACAATGAAAGGCTCAAGCACTGTTACGCCTGATTACCCTTTTGCAGGAAAAATAATATTAGAATGGAAGAAAAAAATGATTCTGGAACTGATTTCACTTTAGGAAAAAAACCAACTAATACAGTTGATGTAAAATCAAAACAAACCTTTGTACAATCAGTAAAGAAAGATGGATTAAAACCTTTGGTTTGGGGGAAATTGGAAGGAATTATGTTTTTTCCTGCAAGGAAATAGAAAACATATTTTTAAGACTAAGACAGTGATCTCTGGAAATATGAATTTTTATTTGTAACTATTAGATATAAAAATTGATCTTGTAAGAAAAAAAAAAACCAAAACGTTTGTCAGTTTGAGAAGAGTATATGCTTAAGGATATCAATTAATTTAACCACAGTTTTTATTTAGGGAATTTTTTTCAATATTCAAGTAATATCAATTTCCTTTGAAGCTTTTTGTTAGACGAAAATTTATAAACTGTCTTGGAATATTATCATAATTGCAGTTTGTGTTATATACGATGATTGTAATTTATATCAACGTTGAAATTTGTTTCATGAGAGAAAAGAATAAAAACTGATTATAAAAAAATATAAAGTTACATTCGTCTAAAATTGTTTTAAACATTTAGATGAATTATCCTCTGTGCTTCAACGTTTCTTTGTTAAGTAATCTTTGCTTTCACATGTGCCTGTGTCAATCGAAACGATTACATTAAGGGGCTTTCACATATCCACTCCGGGGTGCCGTGCGGTGCAGTGTTTGTGTATTTGTCAAGGCGCAGCCATGAAACATTTCATTCTTCTGTTCATTCGACTTATTTTTCCTCTCCCCCACCATATTCCACTTGCATCACGCACAGTACATAGGGGTATCTGAACCTTGTCATGGAGGGGAGGGCTGGGGAGGGAGCAATACTTACGAACAAATTGTGACACTTATCCACATTTTCAGTAGGAGGTTGGGGGCCAGGCCTATGTGAACGATTTCTTTACGGCGCCTGAGCCCCTGAGCCACCTGTTAGGTTGCCGAACCTTTTCAGTGTTCGCGTATGGTGGCCCTGAAGTACGCTCGACAACAGGTCATGTGCGACGTGAATTTCGCATCCCAGGTCCTGAATTTCGCATCGCGGGTCGTGAACTTCGCATCCTAGGTCACGAATTTCGCGCCGCGGGTCGTGAATTTCACGACTGGGATGCAAAGTTCGCGCCACGGGTCATGAATTTCACGACTGGGATGCAAAGTTCGCGCCACGAGTCCTGAATTTCGCATCGCCGGTCTTGAATTTCGTATCCGAGGTCCTGAATTTCGCATTGCGGGTCGTGAAATTCATGACCTGGGACGCGAAGTTCACGACCTGCGATGCGAAATTCAGAACCTGGGATGCGAAATTCACGTCACACATGACCTGTTGTCGAGCGAGAATGGGAGGGAGAGAATTTGAGAGCGATGTCATTGTATTTATATCTAATAGGTGGACTCGATGCCGCCGTCAGGGGGCCGCATGGGCAATTTATTACATCAAACGGACCAGTGACGGCAGGCAGAGCCCCCCCCCCCCCCCCGGCCACCGGCCGGAGCCCGCAAGGGACCCCATAGGGTGCCTCCACGGGCCTAACCGTCAGATAAAAACGCCGGGGGGAATTGGGAGCAGCCTGCTCAGCACTGCGACGCCGGTACGGCTGGTGAAAAATGTCCCGTTGCCCGTTGAGACTGTAAGGGAGTCGACCGGGCACCGTAAGAAATTGGCCAATATGCCTGTGTTTACTCGTTGTACAGGCCCCGTGTGGATATGTGAAAGCCCTAAGGGTCCCGGCATGGTGCCGTGCGGTAAGTTCCGGGATCTGAACACCTCAAGACACCCAAACATGAAGACGAAGAAAGGACAGAAATATATGGATAATGCCGAGTCAGAAGTTTGCTCCAATGCCGCCGCGAGGAGGCCGCATAGGCAGTTTTTACATCAAACGGAACACGGGCGGCAGGCTTTCGGTGTTGTACGTATTGCCTGGGACCGTGAAGGGCCTGTGAGAGGGCCCCAGGATAGTTGTGCGGTATCCTTGAACACCACCAAGGTGCCCATCAATATTCTTTCACGAGAATCGGCAATGAAAATCGTGCGCAGCCCGCACGGGTCCCCTAGGGTGCCACCACGGGCCTTCTACATGTTCCATGGGCTTTCTACGACTTAAGCCCGGCGCACACTATACGATCCGACTGCGACCCGATTTTTAAACAAAATTAATGGCGTTTTGCATTGAATATGAAAGTTTGAACAAATAAATTTCTCTTTTTTGAGGTTCGGCATAATGATTGGAAAGGATGAAAGGATAAACAAGCTTACTCAATGATTAACGAGCTACTGGAATGAATCAATAAGCTATATACATGTACTTGCATTAATCTGAAGATTCTAGCATTTAACTTCACACGAATAAATGCAAAGGTATACCTTTCAGGTAGAATCAGATTCGCACAAAAGTTGAAAATTCGCTAATCTTGATAATGTGGTTCAGAAGTGAAGGAACGAATGATGTACAGTTATGTTGCTTGTACGGAAACGACGTCAATGACAAAGCAAAACGTCGATGATAATTATCAGTGAGTCCCGTTCAGAAAATAAAGAGTCCAAAGAGTACGACTGCTTCGACGATGCGATGATGAACCAAACATAGGTGAGAGTTGGCAATGTTAACTCCTCGGGGGGAAAAATGGAACTGAGAAAGGTTCCAGGCCATCACAGAATAAATGGCTCACTCTCTTTGTTCTGATTCTTTAATGGCAAATTTACGTAAAATGAATACGCAATATTTATTGGACAAGGATTCCACCAATCAACTAACACTAAAACTAGTTGGAACTGGTTTGACAAGATGCGTGCGCATGCCATGTAAATGAAAATCAGCTACAAAGGAATATGGCGGAAATTTTGGAAAATTCAATAACATCTTTGTATTCGAATAAAAGTGAGTCGCTACCGAATGCAGGGCAGCGCTAGAGAGGACAGGGGACTAGCTTTTCAAGTTCAAGTTCAAGTTCAAGTTCAAGTTCAGGTTTTATTTCCAGTATAACATAAGATATACAATTTTTTTCCTTTTAAAACAAAAATATTGTGAAATACATCATTTTTTCAATTGATCAAAAAAGAGGAGAAAAGGAAGACAAAGGAGGAATAAAAAGAAAGAGAGAGAGCTGGGTCATTCAACTAGATTATACCCTTTTTTTTCATTTAAAACGTAAAAAAAAACCCTCACCTATATGGGTCATCTTGCCCCCTTCTATCAAAATACTCTGGCGCCACCCCTGGCTGAATAATTCATCATTTGAAAGGAATGTTTTCTGTTCGTTCGCGTTTCATGATGCAAGACGGACTGGTGTAATGATAATCATTTCGTAGAAATAAGTCATAATATAAATCGAATCACAGCTGTTTAGTTCAGTTCAAAATTCTGCAAGGCGGCCCGATATAATTACGGCTATCCCTAGATCTAAAAAAAAAATGAAAATGAATTGTGTAAATCGAGTCACTGCTATATCGTTTGCGTCTAACAATTCTTCGAGACGGCTCTAATAAATTATGTTTAATGAATCGAATCATGTCATTCTCGATTCTGTTTAACTTTTGAGACTCGCCCCATGTAATTCCGATCGACGTGCTAGAATTATATTAGGAAATCATGCGTCTTATAAAAAAGTAAATTTATTCACTTTGAACGGCGTATTAAATTACGACAGTTTGATCATCATAATTACCGCTAAATCAACACTCATCATTGAACTCCTTGGCTCTGTCTTTTACTTCATGGATGTAAGTGACTATGCACCCCACACATTTGTCTGTTTATCTATCCAGGTATTTTCTCCCAGTTCGGAGGGTGATTGCAACATATCTCCATATGCCTTTCCATTCTCGTGCCCTCTTTTAATCATCAAATCACCTAATTCAATCCTATTGTATACACTAATCTTACACTGAATGATGTATCAAGAGTTCCCATGTACATCTATCCCTGGTTCTGTCACAATTAACCCATTCGTGACAGGAATTATTTAAAGCCTAATTTGATCAGCTTTTTTTTTTCTTCAAATTGGCAACACCAACATTTTTATTTTATTGCTACATTTTTCTTATAAAACATCATGCATCTGAAACGAATATGAATTGATAGAAATTATGATGAGAAGTCAAAAAGTTGCCAATTTGCAGGGGAAAACGGTGATTTTAAACTTTATATCACATTGCCAATTTAAGGAGTTTAATGCTTATTTTCCTTTGAAAATTTTTCAGCATCAAACAACCAATATTGATGCAACCAAAATGGGCACAGTTTGTGTAGATTTTTTTTTGCTCTTTCTGCTCATGTATTTGGTATGATTTTTAGGGCTTTGCATCAAAAGATATTAGGCCAAACCACAAAATGTGGACCTCTGTCACGAATGGGTTAAGATACAACAATCCATAGAAGCGCATACTCAGCCTGCACTGTAATGACGACACAGAGAGATTCTGTACGTATTTTGGGGGCCATGAACATGTGATTGGTGGACTTGAAACACGACATTTTCCTTAAAAGGCAACTTTTGCAATAATAATAAAGTTCAAAGGACCAAGGACACCGTCTAGCGCCAGATGTGAGAGTATCGATGTCTTTTGTTACCTACTTTTTAATTTTTAACAGTTATTCAGATTGTGGAATTCCCCAGCTCACAAATACAATGAAGCAACAACCTAAAAAGTTGTAACCACATGCAATCGGCAGACCTACAAAAACTGTCACATCGGAGAACCATGCTCAGCTTCTTTTCTCATCAGCTATGAATAATTTTTCAGACCCTCAAAAAATATTTTTAAAAAAGAAATTAGAATTCAAAAAGGCTCTCCGCCCAGATTAATAAAGGTCATGCGAAAACAAAGCAACATCATATATATATATATATATATATATATGTATAGATATATATATATATATATATATATATATATATATATATATACATATATATATATATATATATATATCCATAAATATATATATATATATATATCCATATATATATATATATATATATATATATATATATATATATATATATATATATATATATATATAATACATATAGTGCATGCTCTGGTGTTGAATATACCGTAATAATTATGTGTATCCATAGCTTTAGAATTTCTCAAGTGCATTATATGTCACCGAGGCCGTGGGTTGCCGAATACAGAGTGACAACGCCTGGTTTCATTTTCGGATTAAAAAACCTTCGGAATAACGAACCTTATTTTATTTTCGGAATAACGAAACTTCGGAGTAACGAACCTTCGGAAAAAAACCACACATGTTCGGATTAACGAACCCTTTTTCATTTTCGGACTAACGAACATCTAGGTATACGCAATTTGCGTGTTTCGGAATAACAAACCTTCGGAATAACAAACCTTCGGTATAACGAACATTAACCGTTTAGGTTCACGAATTATGATAAGACATAATTTGACTCTATTTCTCTTTGACAAAAATGGTGGTCATGGAAACATACATACGCATAGTATGAATAAGCGTACGTGAGATAATTGTTTATTATGACATAATGGCATTACTTCTATTCTTTGTCGTCTCTCCTGTATCGGAAGCAATATATACATTATATCACCATCTTCGTATGGGTTCTACGAGTTCAAGCATAGGCACTGAAAGAGGGGAGAGGGACAGAATCGTAGGGAGGCAAACTCGATTTTTGCCCTCACCGCTTACATGCTTTAAGAAAACAAAATATTGGTAATAAATTACGGGTTTAAATTTTGTGCTAAATCAATGTGCTAAAGCTCATTAGCCAAACTTCAACAAATCATTATAAACATAACTTTTCCTCACTCGCTGCGCTCGCTCGTATATTTAAATCCAGGATGGTTTCACAAAGCAAAAATAGTCGACAAGTGAGGTGACTGAATGTACATATATTTCTAAACATGTTATTTCGATGTAAATAATACTTCTATCGTCAAAAGAAACAGCGTGGTTTCACGGGGCAGTAAACAATTGGACCAGCGAGGTGTCTAAATATTTGGCATCAAGGTGACAAAAAATTATAGGCCTACAGTATTTTGATGACAAATAACATCTCTCTCATAACAAGAAAGACTATTTTCGGCTCGATCGCTTCGTCGCAAATATCCTATAGGACTACATTGTATTTTGATGACAAAATAACTCTTCTACCATAAACAATAGTGTATATCACTTTTGTTGTTGTTGTTGTTGTTGTTCGCTGCGCTCGCTCGTATAATAATGATGCTTGGGAAAGCAAACGGAATCGGCAAGTGAGGTGACCAAATGACTTAGATATCTTAAAGGCCCATAGTGCATTTTGATGACGAAATAATTCTATCGTCAAAGGAATGTGTTTTTCCTCGCCCGCTTCGTTCGCTTGTAAAAATTTTTAACAGGGTGGTTTCGTAGGACATCAAACAAGTGGACCTCCGAGATGCCAAAATAAAGTCATATTTGGCTTCAAGATGACGATATCAGTCAGATATCTTAGTAGGCCTACAGTGTGTACTGATGACAAAATAACACTTCTTTCATGATAAGAATGGCTAATTTGGCTCGCTTGCTTCGCTTCAGGTATCCTAAAGGCATACAGTGTATTTTGATGTTAAAACAACACTTCTTTCTTAACGAGAAGTGGCTATTTTCGGCTCGCTCCCTTTTTTCTCTCTTCTATAGTGGAATTCCCCCATCTCTAAATAGAAAGAATACAATGGCATCACCCTCTGTCCATGTAACCACCTGTAACCACCCCTGTAACCTGTAACCACCTGCTTCTCTTTTGCCCAGCAACCAGTTTCCCATCCCGAATGTTAAAGTCCACCCTGAAAGTTTCACTGTTTCAATAAAAGGAGATGAATTTGAACAGCATTTTTAAAAAGAAATGAGGAAAATCGGTCAAAGAATAAGAAAATAACACTCATTTACATTTTCTAGTAAACTACTCTCGGCTTTGCAAATTGGCAGTACTGATGACATCATATGTCTCCATTCATTTTGACATGAAATTTCACATTTTCTCAATTTTCTTGGAAGTTACACATTTTCTAACCCCCATAATCAATGTATGTTCAAAAGAATTGCTTTTTACATAACATACTTTCACTATGGGGTAAGAAAATTTTAAAAACGTCGGTTCGGATGGACAGAGATCACGCCGAATCCCCTCCCCCTGCACATTTTACCTTCTTCAAAGTATTTTTAACATTTCTTTAAATAATCAAAATCATTCGCCAAAGTTTCTTTCTTTGGGTTGGGGGTGCAAATCCAACAGGGACCAAGCATGACATTAACTGATATTGGTTTTTAGTGATACCATCAAGGCTGAGAGCACAGCAGGGGCTGCTGAACGTTTTTTGGAGTGTTGGGAGGGGGCTAAAACCCAAACAGACGCTGTAGGGCCCCCTAAGGCCTTTGCTGTTTATGGTTTAAGTTTATAAGTTTGGTTGGTTTTTGTTGTTTAGCTGAAATTGTGAGGGCTGTAGCCCTTCCCCCAGCCTCCCGCTTCCGCAACCCTTGAGAGAAAATGAAAAGGATGATAAATTTTCATATCTGTATTATCATTATTCGTTTGGCGTCTCCTGGCCTGGGAGGCGAAAAGCCACGAAATGAATCACTGTAACCCTCGAGTCTCTCATCCCGCTATAATTGATGGGGGGGGGGGGTGCAGGTGGACCACTACAGAATGCGCCATACAGTAATGCACGATATTATGAAAGAACACATTGTTCTCTGCATGCCCATATCGCGCCAATTCTGATGTTTCAGTGGGCGGTGTACTGCTTTCCTTCCAGATAGCGGAATTTTCCAGCTCAGAAGCAAGCAGTTTAAAGTCTCATGCATCCCCTGCCTGTGTTACGATATTCAGTTTGCAATACCAAGGAGTTCCTTGGCATAACTAACGGCTAACACAGAAAGAAAACAAAGCAGTATAGCTACATGTTTTTTTTTTTTGGGGGGGGGGGCATAAAGTTGTATATGAATACTTAAATAAATACTAACGTTTTCAAAAAAAAAAGCCAAGGAGGTAATAATCATAACGTTTGCTGGTCGTGAGTACAATGTGATTTTATTCTTTCGGTTCGTTTTTTTTTTTTTTTCATTCTTTCCTTTCTTTTCTTTTCTTATTTTTGTTTTCTGTCTTTTCTCTTTTTATGCAGATAGTGGAATTTCCCGGTTGTAAAAGAAGACAATGGAGCAGTACCAGGTGGTATCTGTTCGCACCTCTTCTTTTATGCAAAGCAACGAGTTTGCCATCCTAAATATTGAAAAGGAGGAAAACAGTGATGTTTGGTGAGAACAATGTGATTTTATTATTTCAGTTCATTTTTCCTTTCCTCTCTTTTCTTTTCTTCCTTTTCTTTCTTTTCTCTTTTTATGCAGATAGTGGAATTCCCCAGTTCTAAAACAAGACAATCGAGCAGTATGTGGTCTGTGTCACCACCTGCTGGCACCTCTCTCCTTTTTTTTTCACAGCAACCAGTTCTCATCCTAAATGTTTGAAATAAAGGAAGAAAACAAATTATGAAAATTTGAATTTGAAAATGTCGGGTTCGGATGAACCAAAATCATGCCAAAAAAGAACAATATATCTTACCTTCTTTCTTATAGAATTTTCAGCAAGAGATCCTGAATGCAAATCATTCGTCAAAGTTTCTTGTCTTTGTTTCTTTGGGTTTGGGGGAAAGGGTGCAAACTCCAAGTTTGACATAAGTGATATTGGTTTTTAGTGGTATACTGGTAGCAGAGGCGTCGATTTATTTTTCGGATGGGGGGGGGGGCAAGACGACCAAGCGGAGATGAACCCACGGCTACTGATTGTGTGTGTGTGTGTATATATATATATACGTATTTGTACACACATACACGCCCTCACATATCTGTATGTATATATATATATATATGGGCCTACATCAACGTGAAGCATTTTCAATTTGGGGAAATTACGCAACTTGCTATGTGAACCATACTGCTTTTTTTCAAAAAAAATAACAAATTTCTTGTTGTGAGAGAAGGATTTAGTTATCATATAGGCATAAATGATACCTAATATATATGGTTACCTCGCTGCCAAATATGAACTCTATTTTGTCACATCGCTGGTCCATTGTTGCTGCCCCCAAACCACTCTGTTTTTTAATATTACGAGCAAGCGAAGCGAGCGAGGAAGCACACACTGTTTTTAGGTAGATGTAGTAAACCCTTCGCCAAATTACGCTGTGAGCCAATGAAACATCTACATTATCTATTCGGTCTCATCTCATCTCACCGAATTCGTTTGCTTTTCAAAACCATTAATATGAAACGAGCGAGCGCAGCGAGCGATGAAAAATATACCCTTTTCCATGGGATAGAAGTGTTATTTCGTCATCATAATAATGTGATAAAAATGTGATATGCGCTATACAAGAACGGAATATTGTTATTATCATCATCATCAGAATAAACCTGTCATGCCTGTACGATATCTCAGTAACACATCCAATCACCTGTGTGCCGAATATGAAACTGTTTTAGCTACCTCGCTTGCAGTCCGAATCCATTCTCTTTCTACCATAGCGAGCGATCCCGGCAAAATTATACGGATTCGTCCTAAAATCTTTGTCAACCACCTTGATGTCCAAATATAATATTTTTTTTTTGGAATCTGGCTGCTATGATAAGCTACTTGCTGCCCGAAATCATCTTGTATCTAGCTTTTACCAGTGAGAGTAGCGAGCGAGTTAACGAAAAATATGTTTTTGTTTTGCGGGGTTTTTTTTAATCCAGGCCGTTATCTCCTGAAAGTTTATATATTTTTAGGTCAACTGGCCGCTCGATTTATAGGAGTGATATCTTGTTTGGTTATATTACTTCCTATGAGTAGAAGAATAGTATAACATTAGATAGAAACACAAGATGCAAACCGATTTCCTTTCATAATAATAGTAATTATCATCGGCATTGGTTAAGATACTTAAATGCGAGCGGGCGAAGCGGGCGAGCGCTTCCCAGTGTCTCATTTTCTTTCTTTTTTCTTGTTTTACGCTTTCATTTCATTTCCTTCCTCCCTTTTCCTTTCTTTTCTCTTTCTTTTTTCTTTGTTTGTTTGTTTTTTTGGTTGGGAAATTATTCGGGGGCAAAATGATATCTTTGCCCCCCCCCAAAAAAAAAAAAAAAAAAAATCTTGCGGGGGGGGGGCAACCGCCCCCCCCCCTGCCCCCAGGATCGACGCCACTGAATGATAGTACAGCTGAATGAATGAAAGAAATATAGCAAATACAGGATAGGGAGAGGGGGAGAAAGAGAGAGATTTCAAACATGGAATCGTATTTATTCAGGTGTAAAGTGGGGAAGAAGGAGAGAGGTAAAGAATTGGTAATACATTGGGAAGTATAAAAAAAAGCACAAAGTCAGAAGGAGGGAAATTTGATTTGATTTTCAGATTTGATTTGATTTGATTTGATTTTAATTTTCACAAACTCAACATTATGATAATACAAGCATAAGTATAAACAATAAAATGATCATAAGAAATACTTCAATCAAAATTGATACATGTTACCATATTGACAATAAAATTAATAGTTATCTATATAAAATTGTAACAATATCATTGTGTGAAAATAAAAATGAGGGTCTTATTAAAAAGCTACGCGTGTAGAGGTAAGCCCCTATTGAGACGTAGTTACTTAGGAAAAAGAATTACAATCGTCAATAAAATCTAAGGGGTAGATGACGAAGAAGAAGAAGAAGAAGAAGAAGAAGAAGAAGAAGAAGAAGAAGAAAAAGAAGAAGAAGACGAGGAGGAGGAGGAGATAAACATGAAGATGAAAATAAAGGGAAGTTTCAAAATCACAAATTTACTGATGTCACTTCTGATTACCTGTAGGTATTTTAAACTGGATTTATGGTAATTGCCCTTCTCTTCGGTCACCCCCTCCCTCTTCCGCCCCCTCTCCCCTCTCCCTCTTTTAATCTTTCTCCTTCTCTCTCTCTCCCTCTCTCCTTCTCTCTCCACCACACTCTCTTCTTCTCGCTCTGTCCTCACTCTCCCTCTCTCTCTCTCCATCCTTCCCTTCCCCTTCTCTCACTTTCTCTTTCTCTCTCTCTCCTTCTCCCTCTTCTCTCCCCTTTTCCCCATACTTGATATCAAGATGAAAGATTTTTTTTTCGCACGGCAAGCATTTTATCATCTTTTTAAAAACTGTCCAAACATAACTAAAAGATGATGGAGTGCGATATACTACTCTTCATGAAAATAGTTGTATTTATTGCCTACAATCCAAATAAAACCAATATTAGTCATATTTTTTATAACTGTGTGTTTATTGATATCAAGATAAAAGATTTCCTACTTTAATAACAGATTTTGTTTCATCAAAATGATTAGCTCACAGTAGAACCACATCAAAATACAGTAAACCAAATCTAAAGACTATTCACACTTGCAGCGCTTTATACATATTGTTTCAAAGAGCTTTTTCTATATTTAACATATATTTCTGAAAAATAGTTCCCATTATCTGATTTGACTTCATCGAAATACATTAATCCCAACTTTAAATGATAAAGTATATTAGGGTATATACATATTTACCTTATGATGATAACAATGACAATTAGCTATGCTTTCTAAGCATGCGTAGAACTTTACAGATAAAAACCTTAAGTACTGAACCGATAATGCACATTCCTACTTCAATAACATAATCATTTATATATCGTTAAACATTACAGTAGAAATGTATTACTGATAGTAACTAATTACTAATAACAAAACAATTATACTAAAGTGACTATATCCATAGTTTTGTATTTGAGAATAAACAGGTTTCAAATTAGAAACAATAATTAATGGTTATTGAAACTTACAATGCTGTAAATAAAATCTTCAAAAGCAAACATCATTATCACAATGCATTTTGACTATTTTACGTTTGTTCTTGATACGTACGATGTATACAGCTTCATTTTACACAAGTGGTGCTGATCACGCTGATGCATGGGATATGATATATTTTCGTATCGATCTCGATTTTCTAGCTGCTGCATAAACTGTACACATTTCCCTGGTACATGTCATCATTATGTTTGAAAAACACAATTTTCAATGCAATACTCACATTTGTCATATACCTGAATTTTCAATGACATAACGATATTTATCACAAAGGTATAGATAAATAATGATGAAAATAAAATCCCATGCCACCGCATTCTAAATTTGGTATTTGAGTCATGTCATAGGATATACTATATACATGTGTAGTAAAATTCTAATGTCGATATTCTGTTTTGCTCTTTTGTTGTACAGTGTAGAGACAAAGCAAATGTACTGATTTATTTCAAAAAGGGGGTTCTATGGATCAATGAAAATACATTTGAAAAACTCTTCATAGAATTATAAACACATCTAAAAGCAACAAAACGTTTACTCATTTAAAAAACAAACAGCCGGTCTAAATTATAGAATGTCGTTAAAAATCCTCTATTCATGAAAATCTGATTATTATTATTTTGGCATAAAATCAAAGATTTATATTCATCGAAATATCAAGATTTCTACATCTTTCAGCCTTCCGTGTTATTTGGTTTGCTTCAGCTATCTCTACCGATTTACATGTACTATTCACAGGACTCC